>JABSMS010015084.1:0-30253 GCA_018902275.1 Aleiodes sp. PSUC_FEM 10030003
TTATAAGTATACTAGGTGCAAATATACTATATTATATTATTTTTATAAGGTAAAGGGAGCCATTAGCGACCTATGTATAATATGATGCGCAACAATAATGCAGTGTAAACATTCAAGTATTGTAAGTCTGCGGAAGGGCGGTGGGAGGGTGTAAAACAAAACTTGTAGCACCGATGAATAAATAATTGATTTTCTGAAAATTGATTGATTGATTTGTAACGCATGTAAGAAGAGTTATATTCAGTTTTATGCAGAAAGACTATGAATAACTGCGTATCCCATATTTTAGTCATAATTGTTATTTCGCTCAAAAAAAAACCCAAACGAATCAATACAACGCCAATAATTGCCCTCGAATATTTTTTATTCCTATCGAGAGATAGTTACTATGATTGGTATTTTTCCCAATTCAGAAAATTGCATTGATATACTCAATATATATTCAAATTCGAGTGGTGTACTTATGGTGGATGAAATTACACAATTCATAGATATCCAACCAACACGGTATTTACTATAATTTGGATTGAAATATATTCATGATGATAATATCAAATGGAAGTTAGTCAAGGATGGAAGTCCAATTTCGATATGTGTAAATGGGTTTTCAATGGGCGTTATTATGCGCTGTCCCAGCGTAATATTCCATCGAAATTTGATACATGCAATAAAAACATTATTGAAGCTCAACGAATATTCTACCAGGATGAATTTCATAAGATATTTCAATATAATATTGCTTGTACAATGGCGCTGTACGAGAGGGAATGCAATTGGAATTTATCGAAGGTTTCAAGTATCAATGGAAGTGCACCTGAAAAATATATTCGGAAAATTCAACTATTTGTCCGCCCGCTCTGAATACCCATAATTTCTTCCTTCAATCGTCATTTGAAGAAAAATATTGCTGCTCGAAAAATTTAGTCGGGTTTCGATCTATAATAGCCAGAAATCATGTTTCTCCGGAAACCTGATCAGGTATCTATAATTTTTTGATGGAAATCTTTTAAATTTCTGACCGTATTCGGATTCATCTACTTTCCGAATGTGATTATATTTACTTTAAAAAATATTCAACTTTCATCCTAAGTTAAATTGCGCTTAAACAGAATGTCGATATTTCAACGTGAAAAATTTGAATCACACGATTATATAGTATATTCTGAAGGATGAAAAGAGCGATGAAAACAGAATCGAAACATTGATGTAAAATAAATGATGCTGAAGAGTATTAAAAGCTCAATATATAGTCGGATAAATCGTATTGCAGCGCGTGATAAATACCACAGTTATGATGGTGAAAAGGGAGGTAAAAGGTGGAGCCGAGGTATGAAAAGCAGTCGGAGAAATAATGGACGTCGATTTATAATCGGAACGAGATGAAATGCATCAGTGTGAGCGGTAAGTATAAAAGCCACGTGTACATAACTGACTCTTCCTTCCACAGATGTGTTCCTGGTTGAACGCAAACAGTTACCTCGCAACCATTGGATCTTTCGGTTGCCTAGCAGCTCGGGAATATACAAGTGCTTAACTTACTGTTCACGATGCTCGAAGAGTTGAAGCGATCTGTAACCATCCTACGTCTCAAGTCAGATGAGTTGACGAGGGCCGAGGATTCCTCCCTTCACACCTACAATGGCAGGCCGGGAAATTAGATCTTCCCAGCCCACGCTGATGTCCAGGAATTAGGAAGTGTCATTGGGGAGACGAGACACTCAGTCTACATCTTGCGGAAGACCACAAACGTGTGCCGAATCGTATCCTCAGCAGAATTTCATCGTTAGCCCTTCGAACAAGCCTTTTCACTAAATATCCATGGAAGATGAAAGTCGAGAAATTTGATGATTGTTTCCCTTCATATATCTATGTCATCAAAGATATATCATGGAGGTCCTCCGTTTTGAGGGACCGTCATTATTATCCACTCCAATTTCTAAGCACAATGCATCTCGATGAGTGATTGTTCTCTCCCTTCAATCATGGAGAATGCACTGAGCACACGCAATCATTTTTAGCAATTTTCTCCGGATTTCAGTATTTTTTTTATTATTATTTAATGCATCTTAAAACTTCAAATCTCAAAACCTCAATTTTAATTCTAGTGACAGAATTATCTTCGAAATTTCATTTTTCATAGGAAATTTAAGGACAGGACTTTCAGAGGAAATAAGCATTAAAATTTCAAGAAGCGATCTGAGTTTTCAGATACGATCGAAGATTAAATTAAAAATGAATTTGAATTTTCTATTAATCGCAAATTCGATGAAACGGGGACTTCAATTTTTATGAATTGCCTCAAATTCCATTTATTCATAATCTTCATTAAATGTGTAGGAAAAATCATAATTTGGACGGAATTCGACCAATAAAATCTTGCGATGAAATGTTAAATCTTATGAATGTTAAACCTTACTTGAATATTTTCATGGCAAATGAATTTCCATGAGATGAATTTTGTCAAATTTCGGGTCGACGGAAATTTGTTGAATTTTTGAATATTTCTCTGTTGAATTTTAAATAATAATATCCGAACAGTGCTTATTTTACCGAAATAATCGATTCGATGAATTTATTGAATCGGTAGAAGAGATGTGAAGGTGTGGAAACGAGAATTTCGTGATTCGAGAAATTTGAAAGGGCAACAGTTTCAAGCCCGTTTACTCAGCTCAAAAGAACGAAACAAACGATTTTATAGAATTCCGTATCCCCTTTCTCTTTCATAAACCCCCCTTCATATAAAGAAGGTGATATCGAATCGAATGATCAAAATAAAAAAATTAAAGTGCTTCACTTTATCCCCAGATTCTCGAAGAAACTTCATAATTTTTGATGTTGATGAACTTTGATTGAAAGCATGAGAAAATGAAAATTCAACAATTTTAAAGGTACTCCATTCTGCCCCGGCTCCCCTACGTCACGGAAGAACAAAAAAATTGAAGAACCATTGTTGAATAAAATTGATCAATTTTGATGCCAATCAACTTTCACTGCAAAAAAAAATTAGAGTACCCCATTCTGTTCCTTTATAGTGAACTACTATATCGTCGCCGTAAAATTAAAAGGGCGTAAGTGCCATTTTTTCTTGCTGAATAATAAAAGGGCATAAGTTAGTATTCTAATGAAAAAATGAGTGTAGAGTCAATTTTTGTAGATTTTTATAAAATGGCATTTACACCCTTTTGACTCTAGTTTCTCAAACAAAGAGAAACGGAAGCCAATGCTTAGTACGACTAGTGCGGCGTCAGAAGTTTACCAAGAAGGTTCATGTCATGACCGTAGGAATCCTCCTAATATTGCATGAATATTTGAAAATATGGAATTCATTATGGAATAATTAATTTCCGGAAAGTAGATTCATGAAAGAAGATAAAAGCTCCATATAATGGATGAATATGGATAGCAGATTTTAAGTATATCAAAATCTGGAATGCGATGCGTCCTGAGGCACCGTTATGAATATGGATACAGCTACCGCCAAGATTGATATTTTAAAAGTCTGAAGAGAATGAATTATTCTGCAGTGTTTGCTAGATTGATTAATTGAATTACCCAAAAAATTACCACGTCATTGTTTATGCTTCAACAACTTGACATGATGAATTCAATTTAGTGTATCAAATTTCAGAGAACAGATTATCTATTTTTTTAGGAATTTCTCATTATCTTACAGTCTACACGATGATTCATTCCGCGATTAGGGCGCTGCAAAGCCTAAATTGGAGTGCGCAATGTAGTAAATCTGCGCTTGGGGGTCATTGGTGTACTAATTTTAGCGAATATTAAATGCTCTTAATTTGGCTGCTATTGATTTCAACCGTGGGTTCGTTGTACGTAGAGTATTTACGTGGATCACATCATTTTCGAACATTTACCTTATGATAGTACGGAACATGAAGCTTCTCCCTACATGCTAAATGAATAATTTGATTATCGAATTTTATGATTTGCAGAGTTTGTGAAATATTTCGCGTTAAATTCATCCCAAGGATCGAACTGTTGAGTGTAACGAACCGAATTAGGTTACTTAGCGATGTGCAATCATTCGATTAATGAAGATACGATTGAAATACGAACTATTTCGAAATCATTGAAATTGTGAACGCAAGATGAGAAAAGTGCTGAGAGCGATAGATATATCACCTCACAAGCATATAACGTCCACTTGTCTCTTTTCCTCGCAGTTACCAGCACTATTCTCTCCAAGTGGTCCTTGGTGGCTCATGACTTTCCATTATTGTAACTGTAGAATGTCTCGTTCCCCTGCTCTCCCTTCATTCCCTTGAATTAATTATCCTAACAGAGGCCAAGTGTGTATTTTAAATATTAACTCGACCAGAGCAAGGCTTTTGAATCGCTGAGACGACGTCGCCTTTCATTTACAGTTATCTGTATTTGTACTCTTCACAACCCGCAACGCAGTTTACCAAATTGACCCAAGGGTAAAACCTTCGGACCCTCTTTTTTTTCGCCACTTCCACCATTTAAATTTTTCCCCTCTTTCACTCAACCTCAATTTCACCATTTTTTTCTAACTGAAGCAATAAAATAAAATGCCCTAATAATAAGCGAAGAGATTTCTACGAATGAATTAGAATCGTCGAGAGATTTTTCGGAATCCCGAATGACTTGTGAATTAAGAAATGAAAATCCATCAAATGTCAGATGAAAATTAATTCAATTCTAGGCGAGAGGAAAAAAAGGAGAGATGGACAGAGAAATTTAAATTTTCCAGAGGTAAATGACTCGCATTACCATAGAAACGCTGGTTTCAAAATCCAACAGAATCCCGCCATTAAAGGTACCACGCTGAATATTATTCGTTATAATAATAGGACATAGTTTATTATGGATAAATATTTCAGGTGAATATTCCTCATTCACTTTCCTCACAATGTTAATAGCCAGTTCCCATGGGACAGGTGATTTTTCACTCGGCATGACCTCAATCCTTACTCAACTATTTTAATAAGGTAGACTCTGGTACGTCACTTAAAATTCTGAGAGAATATATGTGGGATGAATCTCGTGAACATCACACAAATTCATCGTTAGATAAGGAAGCCTTACATCGATGTCTGTCTTTTCCTCGAGTTTTTCTTGAGTCTGCCTCGACATTGGTTTATATACATCTGTTTTCAGAGGGTTTTTGTTAGGAAATCGATGGTGGATTCGAAGTGACTGCTTGACGGTTACACGTACCATTCAGTACGAACAATTTATCAGGCAGCCTAGTTCCGCGATCGGTCGAACGATATTTGCGCAACTAGTTAATCGCGGAATTATACACGTATTGTTATTACGTTGTTTCTCCTCCGACTACATACATCCATGAATTGCAGGAAAAGTTAACAAAATAGGAACATTCATCCGCGTTAAAGTCTACGAATCGTATGATGTCCCTGTCGTACAATGTGTAGAAGTAGGTACCAGAACTAAAAAGATATGAGAACAACGAGAAAAATAGAAATAGTGCCACTACGACTTGAGAGCACTACCCTTAATGACTCAGGCGACAGCTAACCAGCACTGCGCGCCTGCTCTACTTCCCATTATTTACGGGAACGAGGCAGGCACGACGACCGGACATATCTTGAAAAGCTCTGTAACTTACTCGAGAAAATGAAAAATTCGCCAGCCTTGGCCACTCACCGGCACGCAATACTACAATACACGCGATATCTCTAAAAGCCCTGAGAAGATTTCCAAACGTTTTCACTCTTTCCATCTTTCGCGAGGCCCCTTCAATTCATACCAGTTTTTTTCCATATACTGACGTTACCTTCTCTCATAATTCACTCGAAAACCCTTTGATGCCTATCAAGGTTATTCTCGTACTTGAGAAAAACGGAAACAATTGATTCTTTGAGTTCCGAGAAATGATATTCTCGAATTCAGAATATTATTTATCATGATTCGAAAATATTTTGACATTAGTTTTGTGGAAATTTCCGTTATCCCGATTAATTCAAAAAATTGAAAGAATTTATTGGTTATGCTTTACTTGTATGTTACGACAAGTTTAAGGCAATTCTGTGAACTATATTGTCCTGGAACAACCATCCTAATGTTCTCAGCGCGGATTCGAACCCGAAAACCTCAGATTTTCAGCTTTATTTTGGAGATTATTTTTATCTGAGTAGTTTTCAATAGATCAGATCAATTGAATAATTTTAGGGGTCAAATTTAATTTGTCGCTCATCGTGACTTTTCGTTTTTGTCAATTATAATATTGTTTTCATGGAGAGCTGAGATATAGATTTTAGTTGATGTTCATGCCGGAAGTGGCACCATAATTCGTACCATGGTAGCCTGGATGAGAGCGCTTATAAATTCCAAATTTCTGCAGTGTGGTTTACCAAAGTGGCTGCGATCTCGAGTACCAGCCAGCCTTAATGACGGATACACTCTGGTGGTCTACTTAGAGTTTTCGCAGGATCCACCCGCCTCAACCTAAAAGGCTGTAAACCACCATGTTCCTTCTCCCTTTCTCATAGAGCAAATAAAAAGTTACAGTGTGAAGGAATTGTACGTTAAAATATATGAGAACGAAAATGTCAGAATTTTTTTTTTTTAATGTCAGAATTTCATTCGAATTTTATCTGCAAGGTTCTTGGATAAATCTTGTTAAAAAAAATTGGATTTTAATTATCGAACAATTTATTTGATGGAACTGATGGCCGATTTTTTTGAACTTTCCTTGAAGATTTCATAGTCATGGCTATATAGAGATGTTTTCACGAAAATTTCACAGAGTATTCTTGAAATGTCACTTGACAATCTCCCATTGGAATAACATCATTTATATTAACTGTTTCTTCAATAAAAATTCATAGAAATATGCAATTTTTTGACCGAATTAACCCTACTCTTTATGTTTTGATGAACATATTATAGAGTAACTGACACAAATATCTCAAGAAGCTGAGAGAAATTTAATGACGTTAATCTTAATTCCAACTCCCAAAATACATGGAAATATCAGAAATTGCATTATAGAATATCTTAATCTCATTAAATATAATCCAATTGTAATGCTGATTAAATTTCACTGATGACTAATGATAATAGAATTATTATTAATGTCGGAAATAATTTCATTTCAGCTCAAATCAGATTGAAACTCACGTATTGAATGACAGGAAAAAATTGATAAACTGATTAATAGATTAAAGTTATCCGTCAATCAGTGCTGAAAATCGCGAAATCGTAGAATTACTTACAATAATGTAGATTTTTTTCTAACTTCGTCATGAATATTCTCTTTAATTCTTAATAAATAAATTGTGTGTCCTATACTCAATCGCGGAAATCAATGGAAAAGCGCAGACGAACACAAAATGAAAGAATTTCTATTTTTTTTCTTCCTCATTTCTTCATGTCCCGAAGATTTTCATTTGAATTAGAATCTATTAAACAATTAAAAAAAAATCGATTAAACAATCAGTTCGAATGGAAACTTTTTTCGAAAAAGTTCAGCTCTCTTCTCCACTCGATAGAAAAGCAAGAAAAAAAAACAGAAAATACGAGGCGCTAGCTGCGGTTTAAGGTGGCTGTTGAAAAAACGGGACTTGGATGTAGGAAGTGGTGCGGTCTTACGGTGCACCTACTTCCGAGTGATTTACGGGCGAGCTTCCCGGGACAGGAAATTCGTTAGGGCATACCTAGTTGGTGTGGTGTTTTAGTATAGCAAGAACCGGGCAGCTTTTTGAGATGGTCTCTTGCACGCACTGTACCGTGCCCAGATAATGTTAACGAGTACTCCGGATAACGTTTGCCCATGGTTCTTCCTTAATACGAGTATGTCGTGACTCACTTCTTTACAGCAGTGATTTGCCACTGTTGGTGCTTTTCGCATTCTCGTTTTTCTCATTAATCGTTATAAATTCAATGTAATCAACAATGACGTCTTTCTGATTTTTTTCTTCTGCTATTCCTTTCGCCATGTACTAAACATTTTCATCAATTCTACTGGAATGATAAGATTTTCCCTCCAATTGCAATTAGTGCATTCAGAGAGCCAGTTTAATTAAATACCACGACTGGTGTTGTTTTTCTTTTCTCTAAATAACAATTTCCACGTCAATAAAAATAAAATAAACCACCAGCATCCAATGCACTCATTAATAACTAAGTTAAATCTCAGATTACCTAATTGTTTTTTTTGTAAGTTATATTAAGGACCTGTAAATATTGTAAATAATCTGTGAATATAATTGATAAAAAAACTTTAAAATTAAAAATTAAAAAATTGGTGCTTTCCGCATTCTGATTTTTCTCATGAATCGTTATAAATTCAAGTAATCAACAATGACTTTTTTCTAACTTCTTTTCTTCTGCTATTCCTTCCGCCATGTACTAAACATTTTCATCAATTCTACAGTGATAAGATTTTCCCTCCAATCGCAATTAGTGCAAACATTCAGAGAGCCAGTTTCTATCTCAATAATGGAGGAATAATCCTATCAGAATGTAGAATCACAGAAATGAAGGTGAATCGCTGAACTGACCAAGAGAGACCAGATGGGTACAATGTGAAAATGACCATGCATTTAGAATTTCACATCCTGGATATTTTACAGCCAAGTGAAAATTATTCGAATCATTAGCGATCGTAAAGATAGCCTTTGATCCCACTTATAATGGCGGTACTTTCAGTGTATCGTGTACATGTTCTTGTATTGGATATGCATATGTGTATATATGTAGAGATAGTATGCTTCACCATGTTCAGAACAGGGTCGATTTTCCTCGGTCTGTCGAGAAAGTCAGTCGTATTATAGTCCCTCGAAAATTGTTGCGTCGCACCGGCTCGCCGGAGACGGCTCTCACTTTTTTACTTGACTATTTCAACGCTACTATTTTTTGTTTCTTCATCTATGTAATTACATTACGTGGACTTTTTATTTTTTCTATTCTCCAGTGAATATTCCATACCATGAACAATAAGAGACTCTCACTAACTCATGCAGCGGTTTAGTTGGACGAGAGGTGGAATTCTCCGCGTAGGCTTGCGCCGATGGGCAAAAAGACTTACGGGAGAAAGTCGTATATGTCCTTATGGAGCGTCTGCGAGTAGTAATTTAGTGTGTAGTTTACTGAGAAAGAAAGAGAATGGAAATAGAAAACTTCGTTACATTTGTTTACAAAGATTAGAATGGAAATTATGAAAATTCTCCTTAATTATGAGATTGTAGATATCTTGTTGTGTTGGATTCGACAATTTGAGCATTTTGAGTGACATCTTTGGTAGAAGTATGCATTATGTTCCCACGGAATAATATTTTTTATTCATTCATATCATAGTTATTTTTTTCGAAGCTAGTAACAAATTATTGGGAAATTATTCCGATAATCAATTGAAATAAGTCCCGGAATTTTGGAGTCTGTTTGTTTTCATCATTTCGATATACGACAGATTAATCCATGTTTCAGGTATTTATTTATTGCTCCTCACTAATCTAAATATCTGCGGGTTCGAGTCATTGGCCAATAACGTGCTCGTACGGAAAACCAATTAGTGTACCGAAAAATTCCGATATAGTTGGAATTCACAACCATCGGCTCTCAACCCCCAACTCTGTGTATTTATAGAGTGTCAGTGAAATGAAATAAGTAGATAATCGAAATAATTTTCGAGGAATTCAGTTATATCGCAGTAAGAAAAAAAGAAAAAATAGAAATCCATCATCCTTCAAGGATCAAATGAATGCGATACAATCGAGATATTGCAGAGGAACTATCTTCGGAAAAATGCCGGCTGGAAATGAAATGTTGATATATTTAATCATATTATCAATAGTAAGTCTCACTCATTAATATCGATTATGATGAAGATGGAAAGTTAATAAAACTACACGCATGATCCCACCAACAGTCATTCATCCCATTACGACAATGCTAAAAAGCCAATAGTCAAAAGGCGTAAGTGCCATTTTTCAAAAATCTCCAAAAATTGAATCTACATCCATTATTTCATGAAAATACTAACTTACGCTCTTTTATTATCCAGCAAGAAAAAAATGGGACTTACGCCCTTTCGATTCTAGTGTGACGATATGAATGTTGGAATTTCGGTCACTAAAATAACCGGAAAATTTTTGGGTATATCCGGGAGCCAAAACTGCCACCTGATAAATAAAAAATAAAGGCAGAATATTGTGAAGTGCGAAAATGAGAAAGATAGGGAACTGAAAAAGTCAAAGGGGGTGCCTTCGATCGGCCGCAGGTATACGAGCGGTGCAATAAATAACTGGCTGAGTCAGTGGAAAGATTGGCTAGAGCGAATGTTGACCTACATCGGATTTAAATGAATGAACACGCGAACCATACTGATTACTCCCAAATGACGTACGTATGGTGAAAAGAATATTTTCGGATGTTCTGTATTTTTTTACGAGAGGATCAAGCCCTCTTTCCTGCTAGACCCCTTTTAGTTCTAGTTAAGACAGAATTATCTTTGAAATTTCATTTTTCATAAAAAATTCAAAAACGATATGAAATTTCAAGTTAACTGAAGTTCGCACAATATTTCAGTATTTTTACGTTGAATTTCAAATAATAATTTTTTAACAGTGTAGTATATTTTTTTAACTGTATATCTTTCGGAAGAAGTAGCCGGAACTTTCTGAAATGACATAGAATAGTCAACATTAGCAGGAATACGCTGACCTTCTCAGAGCACTCTCAATAAACATAAAAATGAAAATTTCGCCTATTGGGGACTAATCAACGATCAGAGCGTACTTCATTGTAGAATTTCGTTATTTCTATGTGACATTACAATTTCCTTCAAACTACTGAATTCCCCGACAATGGGAAAAGATGGTCGTGCTTGATAAACTTGTTACATAAGCTTCCTACAATAAGAATAATCCGTGTTATTCCATAAAAAATGTTAATTCTTCTGCCTATACCATGAAACTCTAAAGCTTTTACTTTCCCGTCGAAAGTACGCTGATTCCTGAAGAAAATTCTATTCTCTTATGCTCTTTTATGTTTGAAATCCTATAAAATCGTATTAAATAACACATATTACAAAGACTTTTACATGATATTACAATATCTCTTTCACATGCACAAGTCAATGATTCAAAAGAGATGAAGGGGAAAAGACATACAAGTGCAAAGAGAAACGAGAGACATAGAGTAGATATACCAAGACACTTTTGCCAAGTAGAACCCTACTCTACGGTACCAGCGGTCTTAGTGGATGAATAATGTAACGGGGCATCAGAGACTGAATGATTTAAAAGTAAAAGTCCTGAACGACATATATCCTGAAAAGAAGAGGGATCCTTGAAAAAGTTTCGACTCACTATATACCATCTCTTTTTATAGCACTTGGCTCAGCCTCTCCTGTCACATCTATGTTGGCGTTTTCGAACCGTAATACTTCTATTATCTCCGCAGAAACAAAACGCAGCAAGTAAGTAATTTACCGCTGAGTGATATAGTCTCGAGTGCATAATGAACTCGATGCATAGACACACGCTCACGCGCCCACCCGCGCTATTCGTTGGTTTCTAATCTTGAGTGCACATAAATCGTTTCATCGAGTATGAATATAAAAGGTGAAAGCCCCCATTGGCTTTGGATAATAATAAGCACCCAGGGAGGTCGACGGCACAAGTGGCTATGCCAAGTTATATATGAATGTATCCAACGCTGAAGAATTCCATACGTATCGACGCGAATATGAGGCGACATTCACATACAATTTATTATAATATATGCAACGCGAAATTTCAAGCACAATAGGAGGTATGGTTTTAAGCATGTAGCATGTTCCACATCAATGACCAACTCCTGTCGAGTGATTGGGTCTGTCGTTTCTATCACGATCACTAAATTCTGTTCTACGGCGACTACAAGAGCAGAGTATTTATCTCAGAATTGTTGGCTTTGAAGACAATCTGGTTTATTTTCGAAAATCTCATGGGTTTGGGTCATTGAAGTATTGGCTATTCTCTTTCATATCGTCGGCCTAGAACCAGAAGGTCGTAAGTGCCATTTTTTCATGCTGAGTAATAAAAGGGCGTAACTGAGTATTTCTCTGAAAAGATGAACGAAGATTGAATGTTCGCAGATTTTCAAAAAATGGCACTTACGCCCTTTGACTCTAGGGCGACGATATTATGGGGCATTGATAAACTGTGAATGGTCCTTTTTTTAATGTATTAGATAGTTGTAATATATTTGTATAACGTAAACATATGCAATGTTTGGGCTGAGAAGAAGCCGAGTAATATTGTATATCTAGTGAATTCATTTAATGAGCTCGCCTTTAGGATGAGAAATGAGGTCTTGACCCGGGCTCATTCGTGATACAGCCAAATGTTGCAAATACACTGAAGCATTCGAATTATCCTGATTTCTTTTTATTTTCGCATGCTTTGTTGCATATATACGTTTTAATGAAAGCAAATTTTTCAACTCCGGCAATGTTGTGTGATACAGCTTTCAATGATTGAATTCTTCATTTTTTCAATTGATATAATGAAAATTACGCTGAGAACGGATTGAAAGGATTTTGTATGCTCAATTCTTAAATGATCACGTAGAATTCCTGGCCATTTCTTTTTCAATGTTTTCTCTTTTTCAGAGCACATCTGGCTCAGTACGTCAGTCATCGAGCCGACTTTGATGCATATCGTGAGAAGGGATGTTGTAGAGAAGATCGAAGGAGGATGGACAGGTGAGCGTTTCAAACAGATTTACCGACACTTCTGTGGCGCGTCGTTAATGAGTACGCTATACCCTCAACCGTTTTCCTCTTCCCCCTTTTATATTGCTTCAACCATCGTGACACTTTACCACGAGACGTATCTCACACAGTCTTCAAGTTTGGCACGCAACAAAAGACGGCAATGCGAAGTAGCAGAACGTGAAAGGAAACGTGGCACACTTGGAGACCTTGCTTCGCTCAAAAATAAGCAACATTGCTCTTATACATACCGAGTTTTGTTGATTGGCGTAGAATGGAGGAATCTATGATTCTGGAAACACAAGCATGAGAAATGAAAACGTTTGATAGAATGGGAATGCCAACGGAAAGGTAGAAGCTACATTGCAATGTTTTTTTTCAATTCATTTTTTGTTATTTAAACTCGAAATTCATTGAATGGAAACATCATGTGCATGGAAAAAAGTCCTAATGAAGAGAATGCCACAGCCATTTATTAACAGACGCGGGAGATATTTTGCATTGTCGTTCGCAAACAATGAGAATTTTTTCCGATGTTTTTCCTCCATTTTTCTTCCTTTTTTCAGCTACATGCCAAACGCAAAAGGCGCGACGTTGGCTTGTGTATGCATCTCGTTGACTTTCACCCGCGAATGTTTTGTCTCTCAGTCGTTTACACGCATACGCAACTCCGATTCTCCGGTTATTGACTAATCACAATTTATGTGTCGTTGAGATGAAACTTTCATGCTTTACGGATGTTAGAATGGAACTGTAAGAATGTTCATTGGTCGATTGAATATTTGAGAAATTTCGATATTTACATGATAATGGGATTGGTGCGATTTGTCTGCTTTCAATTGATCTGATATCCAATGAGTCTAATTTTCAATAAGTCTTCGATTTTTTTTTTTATAGAAGAACGTATTCGTCATATTTTTGATAAATGTCAGGATTATGCCAATAATAAATATGAATTAACAATGTAGGAATGAAACATTATATTCACAATAAGATTGGTTGATTGAAAATGTTCAGAACGGTCGAATCGCTAATTTGGTATCTACTTAATTGAGAAATTTATTATTCACCCGTGAAAATTAGAGAAATTGGGATATGACATGTATTCAAGCTGAATTCATTACTGTTTGTGAAGATAAAATTGGAATTCTGTCTGATGAATGCAATAGAAGGCATAATCATATTCCTAGATTCTCGTGCGTAATTCTTCAAGAATTCTACTCTCGTGACTCAACCACCGTCCCAAATTTATTCTACCCTAGGTGTAACATTAATTCTTTATATTTCATCACGAGCCATAATTTTTTCCCTGATTATTCTCCCATTCACTGCTTCTCTCAGCTTACTCGGGGCATTAGCTCCAACGCTAGTCTAAATGGCTCTTTGAGAGCCTCGACTAAATCCCAACAGCTATACGTTCGTGCTCGATAATGCCCTGATAAATCCTTAACAGGAGACTTATCTATGTCTGAATCCTTTGCATTATAACTTCGAAACAGCTCCATCAGATGAACTTGAATTATTAATGTGTGGCGGGTCCATTGTTGGTTTCATTCCATATTCTTAATCTCCACTTATGTTCAAATTAATGCAGGCAAAACGCAGAAATGAATGCAGAAAAAAAGCAGAGATAAAGTACACATGGAGTGCGTTATTTTCCCATCAAACCCGTTGAAATTAGATTTACATCGAGGCAGGGGCACTCCTCGGAGTTCACCGTGAATCACACAGCGGTTAAACTACAGTCAGAAAAGTTTTTAACAATCGTTAAATTGTTGGCTATTATAAAGTGTGTAGGCGCATGCCAATCGTTACTTGGTACGCGTTTTAAATCGAATGTAATTCCTAACAGTTGTCTATGTGACTACGTGAGCATGTATTGCACATGTATTAGTTGTAATTGTATTGAGTTGAAACAGTGGAGTAGAGACCGCGTGCCACAAGAGGTATACCGCGACACACATCGGCTATGGAAAATCAATCCGGTATGTCCAATAATGGTATTGATATTAATATGGAGAATTCAACGCCACATGATAATTCTCTGTCTCTCTCATTATCTCAATATGTATATGACCACGTTTTGCCGGATGAATCGATTAATTAGTGCCTAATTGTCATTTGCGTTGGTGTCGATGTCTGTAATGTTGAAATCAAATTACACGAGGACAAATAATATGCCTTTGTTATTTTTCTTTATCTATTTCCTTCTTTAGAATCATTTGAAAATGGAAATTATGAGGGCGGATGAACACCATCAACTTTCATTCAAACCCAAAGTGCATGAGTACAGTATCGTAAATCATCTCTTAGTAGCTAAAAACTTACTAGGCGTTACATCATGCGAATGTTGTTCTCACGTCGACACTCTATCAGGGATCTCCCACTCAAGTCTCCTGCCTTTGGTGTTTGGACTATAACTCAAATTCAAACTCTCATTGATTTGTACCGTTAGTCCCTTCAATTGATGTTACTGAGTTTTTTTTTATTTCAATGGTTTTATACTTCGATACGATCATCGACTAGCATCCGAGTGAAAAATTGATTAACTGCTTATAACTTGTTCATTAAGGTAGAATTGTTTGGTTTCTATCGCTGAATTAACATGAGTAACAATTGTTATAGTCGAGATGAAGAATTATTTGAATATCCTTGTTTATCGTCTCATTAAGTATTTATTCAAATTTCAATCCCTATCGACATTAAAAGAGAGGAAAAACGTTTTACGTTGAATAAAACAACTTGTCGAGGAGCCTGAAGAATTCAGTAATAAAATGAGGTATATTACGTATACTTTAGAAGCCAATTATCAAGCGTCGGTTTGCAAAGATATTCACTTTTTTTTTAATTTCCTATCATTATATCCACATATGTATGTGTGTCTATAATTGTACCTCCTTAGATGTCTAATTGTCATGGCATCAAAGTAGAGATTTCTCCCTTATCATGGCGATGATCCACCAGTGACTAAGCGCATTATTAACGACCTTTCTACCCGTGAGATCGACGAGAGATCGTTTCGCAAGCGCGCAGTATCGGGATAAGGTATTAGTGTGTAAGCTTGTCTTTCTCTTTCTCTCTTCCTTTCTCCTTCTCTCATAGTGAGCCACTGAAGTACGTTAAAATATTATCGAGCCTCAGAGAACGGTTTCCGCATTGACGAGTCGCAGAAACTAGCTACCACAAATTAGATGCTTCAACTCTATTGGCTAAATCTTTGTGCATGCGCTCTCAACTGTTAGAAAATAACTGGGAAGAAGGAAAAAGAAAGTATTCATAACGTTCGGATCCACGCACAGCGATAGACTGTAATACAGTAGCTCGATCCCGATAATTTTCAGCCTATTCACGATCGATTCCAATTAAAATCTTCAATCGGCAAATGCAGCCAATAGAAATGCCAATGGCATTGAGTCTCGAATGAGAATCTTGATGATCAATGGCTATTGTGTATATTCATGTATGTTTGCGTGCTCTAATAGCATACACTTTTTTAATCAACATACTCAAAGCAGAGAAAGGAAGAGGGAGAATACGTGGGCGTTCCGTATTTTATGAAATTCGTTAAAAAATAGTAAATCCATGAAAATTGATGGAAATTTAACGTTAATTTCTACGATTATAAAAAAAAATTACTGCAAAATTTGAAAGTGATTTGCAGATTTCTTCAAAAATTATGGATTTTTGAAATTTACAGATTCAACATGTAATCTTATGGGTGCGTTGAAAAAATTGCAAAATAATTTGAAAATCTACAAAGAATTTGATAATTTTTTTATGTGCAGATAAGTTTATTTATTGAATGAAGAATTTTCATATTCTAATCGAACCTCCGTAATTACTCAATTTTTTTTCTTAATTTTTCATGAATCCTAGAAGAAAGCACAACGATTTTCAAACTGCACATTCACTTTTTGCTTGGACGGTACAGACAGAAAAACGTTAAAGTAAAATCTAATAATGCTCATAAAAAATATGGAGATTCGGAAGATTCGTATAATTAGATGAGCAATATTCATACCTTGAAAAATCGCCGAGAGATTAATATAAAATAGTCGCAAATGTCTGCTAAATAGTTTTTTATCTTGCGTTTCCCGTTATAACAACTTAGAACATTAAAAATACATATGTGGTTAAGTGATGCTAAATGCAATAGCACAAACCTTCTGAAACATACATATAAAAGCCTACGAGCTTTTAAAGCAAAAATTATGAATATTGTAAATAATACAAATATATCATAATTAATTTCTATTAAAAATCGTTGAATTCACGAGTCCTATCAAGGAATTTGGAAATTGCAAATTGCAAAGAAAAAATGGCACTTACGCTCTTTTGATTCTAGGGCGACGATATATGCTCTAACTAATTTTGCAAAAATTAACGGCCGAGCATTCAATCATCACATTAATCACACAACCAAATTTCAATAATCTCTCCATAATGAAAATTAATTCTCAAACAACATTTCGATCAATTTTTTACTGATTATCGAGTCCTTGGATTGGTGGTAGCGAACTTAAAATTGATCCCAACGATATCGTCCGTTCCTTCACCAGACGTATCATGCGCATACTCAAATAATGATTGGTAATCATAAACAGTAATTACATTCCGCCAATGTACATTCGTATTACGTAATAGTGGTGGCATTAAACATTCATTTTTACTGTCGTGCAAACAAGAGTCAAAAAATATTTCTCTATTAACATTGCAAATTGATGGCTCCTATGTGTCTGTATGCTGGTTATATTCCAGAAACCTGGTGTACTGAAAATTTCATAGATGTGATTTCAAATGATATTTTTCTTCTCCATGCTTTTCATATGAAAGAGTGAGAAAATGAAGGACAGCTGTAAACGCGCCGGGTGAGAGTTGAGTGTCGGATGATAAAGGAGAAGGATGGGAGAGTGAGAGAGGGGAGGATGCAGGGAGGGTATATTAATTTTGCATTTAGAGTTGCGGTCGCGGTGGCCGTACTCGCGCGCTTGCAACCACGGCTCTCTATCTCCCTCTCTTTCCCTTTCATCTCTTTTCAGTTACAGTATATATATCCCTCCTGCATAGGCTGGCAGAGGAGGCAACAATTCAGCGAGGGTTCGTTCGTTCGTTGGAGTGTAATGGCTGGTAATTAGAGTGCCATGATAGCAGGCTCCGCGAAACCAGTTATCTCGGTACGTGCATCGTGCATGCCCATCGTATCCGTCCATTCTGTCTTTGTCTTTCACTCGTATATATACCAACGCCTCGATTTTCCTTCCATTCTCCCCCACCTTTCTCGTCTTTCTTCTTTGCTTCACCCGCATTTGCCTTCTTTTGCCACGCTCACTCTCCTTGTGGATTTGTGCTGAATAACCCCACCCTTTTTGCAATTCACATTCGCAAAAGAGGAGCCCGTGCATTTTCCACTGGTCTGTCACGGCCGTTGGTATATTCCTCTTCTTTAACTGATCATTCTATCTTTATTTCTCATCACGTGAAATGAGACTTTTCTCTAGTTCACATGGAGATTGACTCGTGGAAAGAAAAAGAGAAAATCGACAATGTTTGAAGAAAAGAAATGAGGTTCTTTCATTCCGTTTGCAGTGCTATTACTCAAAAAATTCTCAATCTTCATTCCGGCAAGATTTTCAATGATACACGATCATCTTTGTCTTGTTTTCTATATCAGTAGATTATTTAATCTGGTCTGAGTTTTTTCGGTAATTCTTCTCTCGTTTTCAATACTGTGATTTATGAGAAAATATATGGGGCCCATGGTTTATGGTTCGGGACACTCCTTCTGTGTTTACTATCGCATAGAAATTTGCAGCAGGCGTACCAGGAAGCTCAGTGTATACATCTTGTCATGAGGAAACGAATTTAAAATCCTGAAGGTTTTGTTGTTTATTACTTGCATCAGAAGATTTTGGATTGTTCATGCAAAGAAAATTCATGAACAATCCAAATTTGATACGATTTTAGCATTTTGAAGCTGTGAAGGGTAAACGCATAAATGATGATGCATTAGCTCACGTCAAATGGCAAATTTCGATGATTAATTATTCAGAATTGATTCATCGAATTTCTTTAGAATTTTGCACGTATTCCTAAAATTGATTTGACAATATCTAAGAATTTTTTTATAATTAATCATGCATTTGGATTTCGACTGACGCTTCCCCATAATTCATCTCTATTCGAGCAAATGATATTTGCGTATTTTATTATAGTAAACAAGAGAAAAATTGTTCAACGTGTCATTTCCGTAGATCAAGAATAAAACGACAGATATCTGAAAATCTTAATTTATGTTGTCAATACTGCATCATCGAAGTGCCAACTTCATCGAATTTCGTCATATACGCAGAAGTGCACCGAAATCTCTGAAGAGGGTATTGGCATATTGTTAGTATCCATCAATCGGAAGTGCAAACACCAAACTGCCTCACTACTTAACAAGTACTTAATTATCCATTAGTCGATCAGGCCTCTAAGACCTCTAAGTAGTATGTATAGCTACGTCAGAAAACTTTCGTCAAAATCTATGGCTCCCGCGCAGACTAGGTAGGTCTAATATGTCATGTACAGATATCGAGGTTATTGCCTAGATACACGAGAGAAGATCAATGAAGGAGGAAAAATATCGATACAAGACCTGAGCCTCCACGTACCAAAGTGCTCTTCACCCTTTATGGCATTCTACCGACCATGCGCAGACCAACTTTCCTCCGATTGTTCCAATGATAGTGAAAATAGTCGAACGTTAAAGTGCTTGGTCTCCGCTGGGTTCAACTCGTTGTCAGAGTGGTGCGATAGACGAACGAAATGAAAAAAATAGGAGGGAAAAGAAAGGAAAGAAAAGAATGGAAAAGAACGACCTGTGTCCTGAAACGAAGAGGAAAGGCAGCTACCAAAGAGTGGCAAAGTCAAGGCAAGAGCGAGAGAGAGGGGAGTACGGCTTTTTATTCTTGGGCAGGACTCTCGTGACTGCAGGCACGAAGTGGCCGTTTTTACACGTGGGGATAAGAGTCGAAATCGACGATAACGGGGATAAGTTCGAATGGAAACTCGAGCGATACGTCCGGTCATTTTTTTACAGAATCTTCTATTTCTTTTCTTTGCCTCTTATTCCCTCACTCTCCCGTGAAACTTGAACGACCAACAATTCCGGAAAAAACTCTCGATGGGCAGCTATCAGAGTTAAAGCGAGAGACACTTCGACAATTGAGTTTATAGAAAGTCTTGAACGTAAGAACAATTTTATCTGGGAATGGTATTTACGTGTAAACTTATACACTGAAATGGCCTGGAGGAACGTAAGTTTGATTACAGTCAGGAAAGGATATATCTTCTGGGTGAACAGCGATTTTTGTGTTCGAAAAATTACTTCACTAACTTTGGCAATCGGTATCAGACTGCCATTACATTCGATATTATTATCCATTAATTGCTGTAAATTGAGTATTATTGGTTTAATGTTCCTGACATGTAGAAATTCACGTAGATCGTTCTATTCAGTCAAATGATACTAGCACAACATTAAACTTTCAATTTCAACATTTCGGTAATATGAAACTACGTGCATCTCGCAACAACTTAATACACGTGAAGCCTTTCGCGTCAAAGAATCTCGCGTGTATCTTTCTACCGAGTCTATCATCTTCAATTATAGAAGGTTTTCCCTGAACTCAGAGCAATTCATAATATAATTAAATGATTTATTTTTTTCTTGTTGGCAAACCGTAGTTATATCTAAAAAAATGCTGGTTTGATAATTGTGATTCAATTAATTTATAAATTTAATTTGAATTAATACCAATGTGTCATTCACATGAATATTTGACATTTTTCACTGTTTATTCACGTAACCAAGGTATCAGCTAGGCTGTCGATACTTTTAGTTATACCAATGTCCGTACCCTGATCATTACTTCATGAAGCAGCGAATTTCATTACGAATCCGTCATGTCGATTTACCTTCTCCACCAGCAAAATTCGATATTACTATCGGCTGTCGATCCACCTACATCCGCCTGAGCGCATAGTAAGACTTAGTAATGGAACGTCTATTGACCATTTCCTTAGGGGAACAATTCGATTCCAATATTCCTTCAACGATGACCGTAATAAGTAGGTCAAAGTTGAAATCGATAGTCTTGGCGATTGTGAAACTCACCTTCTCATGTAAATGAATGATGACTAAGGCCAGGAATTTCCGTCTTCAAAAAACTACACTAGCGTCAGTTTTCGTAGCATGAACATACAGAATAGTACTTCACTTCTTGAAAGAACAATTTTCGACTCCAACGCTAAGTCCTCAGTTTAATCTACGAGCTTAGCTTGAACTCCCTTCAATCTAAATTCATATATTCCCATTTCTATTGTAGTGAACTAGGCATTCCAACAAATTAGTAATAGCATGATGCAACTTAATATGAAAATAACGCATTTGTATCGTATTCACACGCAAAGTACGTTGGAAATTGATCCAGGTGTGGGAGTATTACGCAAAGTGCTGGCATATCAAGATGTATATCATCAAGTTTATGGATAATGCGGTTGTTTTTTGAGCACGTTTTGTGAGTATATATGTCGACGTTCTGGTTATATCAGAATCCAGCTTAGTTTCAAGGAGCGACGAAAGGAAGAAACGTATATTTTCAGCAGTGAGAGAGAAGAAGAGAGAGACAGCGTTGGAGGAGAATGGGAATGTATATATTTCCTATTTCTGTGATCTCTAGCTGGTAGTTTTTTCTTTTTATCACCAAGTTGGAAGGCCTTTGAGTAGAGTAGGCCATTGAGCGTCTCGTCTTTCGAGATAGCGAGAGGTACACTAGCACGCAAATACGCCTGTTGTTACCGTAAGTGCAGTGTAATGGGGAAAGGTGATCCTCGAAAACTACTGCGTGAAAAATAAATTGAAGTGAATTTTCTGTATGTTTTTCCTGCTTCGTCTCTGTAGCATACTTGACACGAGTTCTAGATAGCAAAGTATTTCTAAATTGCGTGGGTATGAAATCGTGATGCGAGATGATAACAATTGGAAGAGGTGAATTTAGAAAATCAGTTGTATATTATCTATGCCAAATAGAAATTGAATATTTGGCATTTCATATGGAGGGAGGTATGGAGAAATGTATCTCACAACGGAAAGTTTCTAGGTAATTTCTTTTTCAATGTCTTCTTTTGAATGGCAGTGAAAGTCTCCATGAACATAATATGAAAAGTATCAATTTTTCGGATTTTTATGTGAAAACGTTCTTCTCATTCCTAGAAACTTCCGAATCCCCTTCATGGTTTTGGTTCTACTTGTTGTTCATTGTTGGGGACGCAGAAATAGTGAGACTTTCTCAAATGCTCCATCAGCAAAGTAGCAAAAGTTGCCTATTTAAGAACGCTTCCACGAATAAAATAACGACTGCTTACATTTTTTATTATTTTCATAAAAATGAAGCATCAACTTGCGTTTCCGAACTGGATAATAAACCTAAAAGTAATTTCATTTGCAATTCTACTATATTTTGGTACTTAATAGTTAAATCTACTTATAAAATAGTAGTTAATTGAAAAGAGAACTCAATTTTAATGAAACACTCCGATAGTAACTGATAAAATAATATTCCAAGTACAGTCGGTTAATCTGAAACGAAATTTTTCGACTCGGGAAGCTACTCCAGTTACTCACACTACATTTCTGAATCATTGCGCTGTTAAAAGATGCAGTGAGATGTGAGCTACGGAGAAATGGGGATTGTCATATATCGCGTGGAAATTCTCTGAACCAGAATGTAAAAAATAGGTAATAGGTCTTTGTAAGTTATAGTCAAGTGAAAGAATTCTCTCTGAACCAAACCCATAGGATGTCTTTTTTCTGTCATATTTATAGTAAACGAGGCTCCATCGATTATTATATATATATATGTGTATTTTTTTATTTTTCTCATCTTATTTTTCCTTTTGCAATTCATCTGAACCAATAATCACAGTCGGTACGCTTCCGCTACTTCCTGGTGAACATATCGCGCCATTTCCCCATCAGCCAATGTTCTTTCACTCTAATATAAACAAAGGGGCTAATATGCATCGATAGTGAAAGAGAACAAAAACAAGAAAGAAAAATTATCAACAAAGATATTTTTTCCCCACATTCAGGTAGCGTCCTTGTGTTTCATCAGAATGACTCATCGGAAATGGAATTTCGTTCCTATGAAGTATCGATAGAGGAATGACGATATTTTTATAATCATTAACCATTCTATCGAGTGACGTTCAATTCTTTTTTTATTTGACGCGAGTTTTATGTTCTTAGATCGGAAAATGACGTATTTTGTGTGGAGAGAATTTTCCATAAGGAGGACGACAAACGTACTGACGTCAATGCTGGTAAGAACCCGCACGGAGGAAAATATATCGTTGTAGAATCAGAAGGGCGTAAGTGCCATTTTTTCTTGCTGAGTAATAAAAGATCGTAAGTTATTATTTTTATGAAAAAATGAGTGTAGATTCAATTTTTGTAGATTTTTTAAAAAATGGTACTTACGCCCTTTTGATTGTACAGCGACAATGTATGGGAATAGAATACCCCGTTTTGCCCCTATATAGTGAAAAATAGTGAGTTGAATCACGATTATCGAATAAAATCGGTAATTTTTGATGTTGAGAAAGTTTTATTGACGAAAATCTAGAGAAAAATTGACAATTTTCAAGGTACCCCATATTGCCCCGGGTACTCCATAACGCCCTGGTCTCCCCTACTATATCAATTTGAAATATCGATCATTTTTTCGATAATGCAAAAAAATGATTTCGTATATTTACCGATTTTTTCTTCTACCATTGTATTCAAAATATTTGATGAAAAGTAATGTTCGTGACCGAATGAGGTATTCATGCCGCTATTTATTTCTAGTCATAGCCACAATAATGAATGATGGAATAGTATGCTACAGAGCAATTCACATTTAAGTATAACCAAAATATTTGTGTTAAATCAGATTATGTCAGGCTTTATTCTGAATAACATTGTGATACGTAGAAAAGTTATGACGTTGAATATACACAAAAGAATGTAAGGAGGAAGGAAAACAATTTAGAATAAAAAACGTTTTGTTTAAGAAAAAACATAAACTCTCGCCAAAGGCAAATAGTTGAGTTTACTCGCTTGACCGGAACAAATACACACGCATTCCCACCATTAGACTTATACGTTACAGAAAAAAAGCGGAATACAATTCTTCACGGGGTTTCGCAAGAAGGTGAAAGACGTAGAGACTGAATTATGGTTCATCGAGAGTCAAATACATTTTACTAAATTGAACACCGTTTCGGAGCGTGTTTAATATTAGAGGAGCACGGGGTAATACCGACCAGTGTTTAATTCCGGTCACTTCAAAATCAACTGCATTGGAAAATAATTCAACTTCTAAATTTTCAATATAACCTGAGCTACCATGGCGAGATAGTATGGAAAAGTTCGTTTAATTAAATCCATAAAAAGTTGATTGGAAAAAATTATTCATGTTTTTCATGCTTCGCGATCTGAGAAATTGACTGCAGAAAATAAAGCTATTTTTTCTAAGGTAAAATGCATTGATGTTTATTGAATGAATAATCTCATCATCTGCATTTAGAAGAACAAACGTATTTTTTAGCTCATTGGAACGAAATCATCTTGAATTTAAAAAAAATAGTATTAACTACTATGCGGAATCCGTAATTTTCTGATCTTCTCATAAAAAATAGTACAATTAAAATTTATATCAATTAACTAACTTTACAGATTTTCTGTAAACATATCGTCACTCTTGAATCAAAAAGGCGTAAGTACCATTTTTTTCGCTGAATAATAAAAGGGCATAAGTTAGTATTCTTATGAAAAAATGAATGTAGATTCAATTTTTGTATTTTTTTTAAAAATGGCACTTACGCCCTTTTGTCTCTAGGGCGACGATATAATCGCCCATCAATTAATGAAAAATTTCTTCACTTATCTCAACTAATCTTCCCTGCATCAAGGGGACTAAATGCCTCATATAAGTTAATGGAATTTTAACTGGCCAATAACCTCTCAAATCACTATAAAATTGACAAAACACCTGAGAACGGTGAAAATAATGGAACAAAAAAATTCAATTATCTATATGGAATTTGTACGTAGTGAGTTTCTTACTTTCATGCGGTTTGGACGATATTCGTAAATTGATCCAGTGGAATTCACATACCGCAGAGTTTATAGTCCAATCCGTATGAATTTACAAAATGCCCCAAGTTTTGCCCACACACGTCGCTCATTCTCGCCTTCTCTGTACTCACATTAAAAGCCCTCATACCATGAAGATTGGTAAGCACGCAATCCTGTGTACACGCCTATTCATAATATATTATCATGTACACTAGAGTATAACTCTGTATTTTTCCATACAATTTACCTCCATTCCCCGGAAGTTTAATACCTACGATAGATAATCGATATAAATATTGGAATGCCAGCCAGGGCGCTTCGATTCAAAGATGATCAAATATGCATGTGCGTTAATCTGAACCGCTGCGAGAGAATAATAATAAGAAAAGCACAGATAAAACGTAGAAAAAGGACGGAGATACATAGAAGTGAAAGCCGAGGAAATCCGTGCTATACGTGCATGCAAAACCACAGGTTGACCCCTATGAATGCGGGAGCACACTTGGTTGAGAAAGTTTCTCCGTGAAATTATCGATTATCTAATCACTCCGGTTGATCGTGGGTCACAGAAATCAGTGGATCTTTTTTTGTAACGTTGAATACCCACTTTTCCTTCTTTTTCCTCCACTCAATTTCTTTCTCTCTATTTTCTTGGCTGCATTCTTCTTATTCGAGTGCTTCTACGCCAGTGTATTACTGCTGAAGAGTAGTGGAAGACACGGGAAATCGCACACCCGAGTTTTAACGTATTTCCGATAATAACG
The DNA here is from genome assembly GCA_018902275.1 of Aleiodes sp. PSUC_FEM 10030003. Classification (NCBI taxonomy): domain Eukaryota; kingdom Metazoa; phylum Arthropoda; class Insecta; order Hymenoptera; family Braconidae; genus Aleiodes; species Aleiodes sp. PSUC_FEM 10030003. Next base: position 25,634 of record JABSMS010015084.1, read on the forward strand.
TCGGAGTGGCTTGGCTGGCGAGTCACTCGACACGCTGCGGATTAATTCGATTTGTCCGGCCCGGTGCACACAGTGCTAACAGCTGAAATCGATATATATATGTATATGTCTATATGGGTAAGTATAGGAACCAACGACGTTTCGAAGAACGTTTCACTTTATTAAACTCTTATTCAAATCGAATGAAAGAAATACTCCATAACGATTTGAATAAAACGATGGAATTCCTTTTCGAATGATGGAAAACTGAAAAAATTATTCGAAGAAATTCTGTATGAGCTTGAAATAATTTTGGATCAAATAGCTACATGGAGGGAATAAAACTCAGCAGTCATTTGATTATAATTACGCTAATTCGAGTTCAATGTGTGTCAGGTGGGAATAATTGAAGCCAGTAATTAGAAACGAATCGAACTGGCTTCACTCTCTCGGTTTAACCCTCTCGTATATTCCTCTCATATACGCCCCCTAACCTCTTTTTCCCCACTCTTTCGTTCACTTCTAGTGGTATGTGCCATCAGCTCAATGTACAAGGGGTTACCGTGGCGCGCAACGCTCGTTAAACCGTTAAGCCAACGCGGCTTTACTGCACGATGGCTTGGGCATGAATGTACGAAGTTCGTATGTATGTATATCATACGTTTGGCTGACCGGTCAAGCGAACAATTCATTAAACCGAAAATAAAACAAAAGAATTTAATAAAAATACAATTACGGTAATTTTCACTGTAAAATAAAATTCAACGTTCATTTTACTATAATTAAATACAATTAGGGACGAATTAACGTTTCATTCAATACTAATTTAATGAGAAATTCTGGAGAACACACAATGTTTCTTATCCGAATAATTCTGTTCAATTATTCATTTTAATTAATCACTTTTTTCTCGATTGAAGGTTTTTTTCAATGAATTCATACAAATTCTTTTGGTAAAAAAATTACTCATGCGTAAAAATATTTCATCCGTTGAAACGATGAGGAGATCCTTCCAATGGAGAAATGATGCACTAATGAATAACTTTGTTTTCACATCAAGTATTGACCTTTCATCAATTCACCCAAAGATTCACAATCCGCAATCTCTTCTGTTTCCCTCGAAACGAGAGTATAAAATTGCTGATTGAAAGAGAATCATTCACTTATTCATTCAGTCTTCTCCCACTGCTTCACATTATTGCATTTATTCACCGCCCGCTTTTCTTATTTAAAACAGGAAAGCCGCACCTGATGTGCGCCTCATCCAAGTCAGGTTTCAACGGAAACATATTTATCTGCGGAGAAAGAAGGTAAAAAAATTCCCGAAAGCGAAGGATGATAGAATAAAATGAAAATTCTATTTTGTAGACCGATCAAACTCGTGAAAAATGAGGATGAATATCGCGCCTGAATTTCGCTGCAGGGTGCCCCTCCCCCCTCCATCATAACATCTTCCCTCCCACCTTTCATACAGACCCGATGGTTACGGTAATGCGACTTATCCGGCGCGACTGCCTTATCTATCCCTCGAATCAGTGCCTCTCTTGAGCTCGGTCTCTGCGCACACATTTCGAATCCAGAGCTTGGTAACACTGTGAAAACCAACCACCTATATGCCTTCTATAACGCGAAACCGTTCACCCTTGGGCTATACTCGCGATTTTACTCTTATGCACACATACACATACACAAACTAAACTCGATGTGGTATTTATTCGCCTCCAAGGCGATTCGTTCCTGCATCTAATTGCAGCGAAGCCGCCTGGAAAACGTATCCTCCCTCGAGCATTTGCACATTTAAAGACCATAAATTTCATTCTTATGGCATAATTTTCGGTTTTACCCCAGTGGGTATGTTCCAGCAGCTACTTTTCGAATTGAGCTATGTTCATTTTTATGAGAATGGAAGAACGGAATACAAAAATATTATTTGATCGATTATGTTGGAGTTATGGATTCCGAGAATCAATTTTTTTGATGTATGTTTGTTCCAGGTGCTGAGAAAAAAATTATTTAACGTGCAAAACATTATTGCAGTGGAATGAACTTCTCTCTGATCTAACGGAAAGGCGAGTCATAATCATATAATTGCCCTAGAATCAAAACGGCGTAAGTGCCATTTTTTCTTGCTGAATAATAAAAGGGCGTAAGTTAGTATTTTTATGAAAAAATGAATGTAGATTCAATTCTTGAAGATTTTTAAAAAATTGCACTTAAGCCATTTTGACTCTAGGGCGACGATATAATAATATTGGAAGTAATATTTTGAGGGGATATCTTAGTGAATAATGAAATTTACTGAGAGAAATTCCCGAATTTCTCTTAACAATAATGATATCGTCGCCCTAGAGTCAAAAGGGCGTAAGTGACTTTTTTGTAAAAATCCACAAGAATTGAATGTACTCTCATTTTTCTCTTCCATGTTCATGAATGAGTTGTGCAAATCTTAAACTATTCATAATCAACTTCAATTGATAATGTGGGAACATAGAGTCTTCAATTTTACTTTGAGATTTTTTTTTTAATAAAAGAATCATTATTAGATTCTTCGTATTCAGGATACGGTGGGATATCCATTTGTTTCAGTACTATTCGGTTTTTATCTTTCCTCCAAGAGCGGAAACGATGTCTTCCACTCTTTTTCATTAAATCATTCCTCTTTTTTCCGTCTGTGCTTCTTTGCACGTTGTTTTCGCATCTCCAGCAATGCGCAAGCCGATAGAGATAAGTGAAGAGTGGAGAAAGAGAATAGTAGAAACAGATTGCACTAAGCGGTATGCGATCAGATTATGTGGCCCTGAAGTGGAAGCATCATCTCTTCTCTTTTTTAGATTAAAATAGTGGGGAACAGAATTTCCTGAGGTGCTTCCATTCGTTCTCGAACGATCAGCCCCATGCGGTAGAACCAATGGAGGATTCATCGCAGGACATTACTAATGAGTTGCACTTGTACGTTAGTACAAGTTCGAATTTCTCGTGTATTTTTTTTGCCGATGTAGATAACTTGGCAATTAAACCAACTTATACAGATCGAGACACTGGTAGGTGGAACGTCGTGCCGCCAAAATTGGTGGTCTTTCAAGGTCTTCAACCTAATTCTGGTACTTAGATCCGTAATGCAAGTTCGGATGCATCGGGATGTGGGTAAATAAATGAACAGAAAATTTATTTTCTTCTGTCTAAAATATTCTATTCATTGTCAACTACGAATGAAGCAGATCTTTACTCTTCAGCGCGCTGATCAAGACTAAATTAATATTAGGAAATATTCCTGGGGCTGGACTCTCAAGTCTCTTAATTTAAGAGTCTTAATCCTCAACATTTGGAAAACATGTATTGGGGGAAAAAAAATGTAAAGATTGAATTCTGTTCTTCAGATATTCTTGCAGGATGAAGAACGTATATGTATGAAAATATCTCAATATTCCGCGAACCTGCTAGTGACAACGAATATCCGCATCCCTCTGTACTTGCTGATATTATGTGGTTGGTCAATATACGGTTAAATCGTGTTTTTTCTCTGAAACATTTATGTTTCCATCGAATCTTCAATTTCTTGAAAACTTCATTCAAGAATTTTCTTTCATGAATTCGAGCATATGAAAAGAAAAAAGAAGTATTACCTCCGGCAAAAATTGTCTTCGTCCATACAGCGGAAGAATTCGTCCTTTGATGCAATCTTGAAATATTTATCAATATAAAATAAAATAATACAAAAATAATTTTTCCTCCGAGTATTGAAACAACCGAATTCCTCCATGTGAAAGGAAAGGATCAAGGGCTCTATTAAAAATTCCTTGAATGACTAATCTAAACTAAACCTCAATCATAAATTCTATTGTTTGCTCGAATTCCGTAATTTATTCCATTTGCGTAATAGTTGTAATTTACTCAGTACGATAAATTAAGTGGTTCACAGTGAATTAATGGATATTGCCAATATCCATTACATACGTTTCACATACTTGTATGTACATACAGTCCTCACACAGTACCTGATGCCAGGGGCAAAGTCTCGAGCGTGGCAATTTCTCGCCAAAACGGATCTCGAGTAGTCGGGTGAGAGGTTAACGCAATTTCAGATTCCCCGGTGGAACGATAGCGTGTATGTACGTACACCTCAGACGGTCTAATCGGCCATCCAAGAAATCCGTGAGGACCCACCTCACCTCCACCTGTATTTCCCTTCAATCCTACCTCTTTCTCTCGCACCCCATCCTCCTTCTCCCCAAGCCGCCTCCTTTCAGTTTCCTCCACTCTCATGTCGTTTGTTTACGTGACTCTCTGGCTTTTTGAGTATTTCGGGGGAATTACTGACGGTTACAAATTGGTTAATTAAATCCACGAAATTACGAGTCCCATACTTGAATCACTTGAGACATTCTGCGTATGTGTATGCCTTCCACGACTTTCTGCGAAATTACATCGTCATTGTAATTGTTACTATGTGACAATGAAGAATAAAAACTTTAGAATATCGGCATGAATTCATTGCAAAAAATTATGTTCGACAGATGTTTTAATTTAAGATATCAGTTAGAGAGAAATATCTTAAAATTGAGTAATTGAAATTGAAGATTTTAGAATTGAGATACGTTACGTCTTTTAAAAAGTTGTAAAATATTATTTTGTATCTGAAAA
>JABSMS010015095.1:0-12387 GCA_018902275.1 Aleiodes sp. PSUC_FEM 10030003
ACCTGAGATATTCCCAAAAAAGTGATTTTTTAAGATTTTGGAAAGGGGGACCCCTTCAAATCTTGATCAGAAAACTCGAATTTTCTAAAATATCAAAAAAATTCATTTTTACACATGTTTTCCACTTGAAATTTCCTCAGCTTTTCAATGGAACGATCAGAATAAACCTATCTTTGATATTTCCCTCGATTTCTTGGAATTTTCATAATATATAACGTCAAAACTAGGGTGTGTCCATTTTAACCCTTGTGTCCATTTTACCCCACCTTCTCCTAAATAAAAATTAAAACAATAGTGAACATAAAATGTACCTAATACACTACTTACGAGGTGTCAAAGTTGATGTTAATGCTGGACAACCCAATTCATCGGACTGATCTGGACATTGTGCTACACCGTCACAACGTGAATTTAAGGGCACACAAGAACCATCTCTACATTTAAGTTGTGTGTGCTCATGACATTCTAAAGTGCATCATGGAGAATAAAAAATAAATTTGAAACGGAAATCTACATGCAAAATAAACCTTAGAAATGCAATGATGAAAAAAAATAAGACTAAATTTCTCGTAAGTTCCTTCGCGAATATATTCGAAACGAGACTCGAAAAAAAAATCAGACCTTTTTCATAGAGAATTTAATAGACTACGAAACACTCTAATTGTTTGCGAGAAATTTTGAAATTAATTTACATGCGACTATTCGTCTTTGCCTATTTCACTACCCCATTACTGTATTCTAATTCTCTTTTCTTCTAAAAGAAAACATTTGCTATTCATATTTTATGAAAAAGAATTCTTTTAAATTTGCAATATTCAAGACTAATGACAAAAAAACCTCTAGAATTAATATTCCAAAACAATGTCTGACTATACACATCTAAATCCACTGTGCAAATATTGAAGCATAAACTAAAAAAATTACCCTGGAAATTGCGGAATGTGAAGCCCTCCGGTGAAACTTGAACATTTCCGAGTGCATGATATCTCAGCTGTTGTTCAAGTATATCGCGTACTTCATTTTCATGCATATAAGTTGATCCAATATCTAGAGTAACTTCTGATGTAAATGCATCATCAGTTGGCCTGAAAGTTTTCAGACAATCGAATTATTTATTAGTAACCTCCTCGTGTCGTTTATTCGATTGAAATAACCAATAACCCGTCTGTATAGTTTTGCTCTTCAATAATTCTCCCGAGATTGAAATCTATTTTTATTATTGAAGAAATTTGGTGAATAACTTACGATATTTTAACGACATTGGCGAAGTGGTCGTAGTTCGGAATTCGTTGAAACAACAGTTCTTCAAGTGCTAGAGTCAAATTTCGGCTCAAATGGAGGTAATCTTGGCTCTGTGTGTCAGCATATTCAGCAATGTATGGCTCCAATGCAATTATTGTTATTCGATAGAATCCTGAATTTAAAAATAGATAAATTCATTAGAATTTCTATAATCCATTAATTTTTGAATAGTTTCTAAATAAATGAAGTAAATAACCGATATGCGCAAGGATTAATTCTGAAAATTTTATCGAATCTTTTGGCATGGAGAAACATCAACAATTCATGCTACTTTTCTCGAAAATATTCATCTACGAATAAAAAACCCCTGATGTGAAGAATAAAAAATCCTTAATGAAGGCTTCGGAAGAAGGTCGAAACGTAAGGTTTTTTTGAAGGAATAATTTTTTTGAAATAATTATTGCAACTGATGAATCCATTCTTAACCATATAAATATGTTACAGTATCAATAGTTACAGTAAACTTTAACAAATTAATTCAGCTCAATACTTCCGGTGACGTTGATTGACGTAAATTTCATTGCAATGAGTGAATACGTACCACTTCCTACTTATGTCAATTAAATCCCTTGATCACTGACTTATGAAATGTTGAATGTATATCTACTTTTTTTTCTAATTATGAAACTCTATTTTTCTTCATTTTCCATTGAAACTCTTTGAATCTACAAACCCCGTGACATGAAAATCTCATTTCTATTGATTTACCAAAATCATTAAATATTCCTTTGAGCATTAAAAATGATTCATCGATTTTCTCAGACATGTTAAAATTAGAAAAATCGCGTTCCTTCATTTCACAATCGCCAGCTTCTTCATACCATAAAATTCGTGAAATTATTCACATTGTGAGGTGAATGTCAATAATGTCTGATAATAAAGTATTCTAATGTGAAGACTTACTGGCTCTTTCTCCACTCGGCGGATGTCGATTAACATGTCCTGTTTCATCAGTTGCACTGCCCTCAAGTTCACCAGATCCAGATGCGAGATCCTCATCGTCCGAATCCTCTCGCCTTCTGCCAGCTGCCACAGCTCCAATATCAGTTTCCTAATATTTATAATTAGATTAGATTGACATTATTCGTAGGAAAACGAATTCACAGACAAAACGAATTTTCCATCGGCATTATCATTTTTCAGTGAATATTTGGATAAGTAGGGCAGATTTGAAAATAATTAAATTAAAGAGGAACGGAAAATATTTAAAAACGAAAAAGTGAAGGAAGTTTCCGGTGGAAAATATTCACGAGTTATAATGCATCGGTGGATTTCGGAGACATAAACAATGAAAATTGTGGGAAAAAAAGAACTTGATGATTTTCTGGAATTTGTTTTTAAATAACTTCCAATGTAATTGGCATAAATATATAATTCTTTTAACACTCTTATCGAATTACTTCGGATTCCTCATCATTCCAAATTATCAAAATATTTATAGGAATAATTAGTCCGTACATTATCATTCTCTGCTTCTCATTTAATTAGATTATAATATTATATATACCTCGTCATCGTGTTTATCGACATTTCCATTAACATTATTTGTTTCATCAATTTCTTCCTGGCTATTTCTTGTAACACGATTGTGATCCGTTTCAGCGGCATTGAGGGGTAATGCCTCGGGTTCTGTCGTTGTTTCTGAAAGAATTTTTTTTTTATTTTAATTTTTCAATAATCACGTGGTAAAAGAAGATGCGTCCGAATATCACGTGTAGATTATTACGAGAATATCTGAGAAACAATGAAGTTCACGAAAATTTCCTAAGACACAAATAAGCTTTCTTGACCATTTCTTCGGAATCTCGTCGTTTCAAAGATATTCGCGAAAGAATCTACGAAAAAACATCGACGTGTCTTTCATCATTGAAGCAATTAATTCAATGAAATTATAATTTTCTTGACGTTTCCATTATTAATTTAATTCTTCTTCAATTATAACAGAGGACAGTTAATTACCTGGAGCTTCAGTTGTTGTCTTTTTCGACCAATCGAAGACTCCCCAAGGATCGAAAAAATTCCCGGCTTCTCTTTTTATTCTGCCAAAAAATGTGTCTTCATTGTTCTCAACATGTGGAGCCTGTATTGGTTGTTTTCCATCTTGAACGAATACTAAATCATCATTCTGCAACAAAACAGAAACAAATAAACAGGAAGAAAGAGAAACAAATAATTGAGAATTCTAATTGCAAAGAATTTTCAGAGTAAGAAATATTTTTTTTAAAGAATAAGAAATTGCCGTTTAAATTTTTATTTCTTCGGAACGAAAAAAATTGAGATCTCATCTATTGTTTCATGAGAAAAGAAGAATAAAGAATAAGAAGTACTTGGGTTACGATACTTGATGTGTCCAAGAATATAACGCGAAAGAAATCACAGTAAAGGACAAAAAGAAAGAACGATTCTCATCGTTACCGTTGGTACATTTCGGCGTTTTGCACGTCTCAACTTTGCCTTGGCAAAGTATCGTCTGAAGTATCCTCACGTGCAACTCATAAAGAACCAATTCTCACCTAAACACACGATATAAATTCAGGATCGGCGGGCCATTTCGTTCGTTCACTTCATCGTCAGTCGTGATTCGTAAACTCTACACTCACTGCATCATTTTTCTTCAATTTTTTTGAGGTAATAATATTGGCAAAAAAATCGTAATCGTGCGGAATTCAAAGCTGTATCTATTCTCTGTTTCTATAGAATTTTTTTCATGAATTTCATGACGAATTAATTGATTAATTTTGTTATAATTTTTCGTCATTTCTAAACATTTTAATTTAGATTTTTTCCATTTTTTCTCCTCTGCAATAGAAGCATTCACGTCTTAGACACGGACAATGTCTCAAATTGCGTCGATGTTGCACAGTTACTATCTTCAACCCGTCCGATCCTCCTACCAACCGGATGTAAGCCTATATTGCTCAAGGGTGAAAGATGAATCGCAAGAAGAAAAAAGAATAAATAAAGAGAAGAAAAAAATTAAGATTGGTTGAAGCGTCTTTCGAGTCGCGACAAAAGTGTATTAGTTAGTTCCAAAAATAATTCGTCCGTGATTCACAGGGGACGCGAGTCGGCACGCTCGTTTATACGCTTATGTAAGCTGTAAAAATTGCCTCGTTTTCCGAAAAGAAATATACATAACTATTAATTTTCGGCTTGTGTTTACATCAGAAATTTTTTCCATGATAATATTTGATTTTTATTGGTAATTATTCTCTTTGTTCAAGATCAAAGTGAAGTGAAAAAATTGAAAAAACAATAATTGTTTATTCAAATCTTTTTTCATAAAAAATATAGGTCATTCATCGAATTCCCTTCCGTTTCAGCTCTTTCCCTCAACAACGTGGAAAGAGGAACGTTTCGTATTTTTTGTGAGATAAAAAAATTCTTTTCTTCCTTCACATAAAAAAACAAAAATAGAACAAAGTCAGACTATCATCACTTTTGAGTTTGATCCCCTTAATTTAAAATAAGAAGACATAGGGCACCGTGTACACCCTTAGTTTGAGGGGTTGTAATGTAACGGGTAAAAGGTAAAACTTTGTTATTCTGTGCAAGTTTTACCGGGGGGATTTCAACGCTAAGTCCACTCCATGATCCTTTTCCCTGGTAGCGTCCAACTACGTGCTCATACTTCGACAAAACACCGGCTGGTGCCCCCTGCAGTCCGAAATCCTTGAAGGTATATTTCTTTCACCCCTCCAACTTCTTCAACCCATATATTCTCTTTTTATTTTTTCTTCTTCCACCTCCTTCCCCTCTCTCTCTTATTTCTGCATTCTCGCGATGGCTAGTACGTGTTCACGTTGGTTAAATACATAAAATGAAAAAGAAATAGCCTATTTGTCACGAGAGATGACTGACAGAATTACGATGACAGGATCATTAACTCACACCCTACAATTTTTCTCTTAACCTCGTTCCAATTTTCAAACGTGAAAGACTAGTAATTATTACGAGACGCGGAGAAGAAGAAGCAAAAAATTATTAAGGAAGAAACGATGCTCTTAGGTGCAGTGGAATTTGAAAGCCGACAGTAGATATGGGACACCCATGTTTGCTATAGCTGACGCACACGTGAGATAACAAAACATTGCTGTAGATACATGTGAGCATATCGTTTTCTAATTAACACTTCTCATTCATTCTAAAGAAAAAAAAGCATTCAATGTTATGAAATTTTCCACTTTTTTAACGTAAATGTGGTAAAAAACTTGTTCCAAATTTTTAGTAAGAAACAAAATATTAAAAAATTTGATTCTTTAGTTTTTTATTTCATAAATTATTGAATCCAAAGTCACGAAAAATCGAAAGGAAGAAATCTCCAATTTAACGTAGCTGTCATTTTAACAAGAATATACCGATGACCCGTTGGACGTGTGGGCTTTACCCTACCCCTTCGAATTCTCTGATAAAGAGGGGGCGAGAAGGGTCAGAGGGGGTGGACTTGTATGTGTGTGTGAAAAGAAAGGACAACGAAATAGAGCAGAGCGATCTCTCGTCCTTTGTCTTAAGCCATGGTATATTAATGCGAAGAACATGTTACATGTAGGCTAAGGTGGTTGGAACGATGAGAGGACAACCCCCTCGAAGTGGGAAAAAAAAGAGAAAAGGGGGAGGGAAGAGGAGAGGTTGAAAACAACTGGTGTAGAATACTAACGAGTCAACGCGCCAAATCTCCTGAGAAAGAGCTCGTTTAACCGCACCTTTGCATTTTAACAGGTTCTATGGAAGAATAACGAGTTGAAGAGTCCACCAACTTTTCACGGAAAGGTGACAATGAGAACTCTTAGCGAGAGAGATACTAATGATAAACTATTCCACGTTCTTGAAACGGAGCGAAAGAAATTCTTCAACTTGGAAAAAAATGCCATTCCTAATATTTTATTGCAGTTCTATCGGTGGAAAATAATTGCCCTTCATTTTGTTCTTTAATTAACCAAATTTTAAGAGATTGGAAACATTATTTCCAATACGATAATTCCTTTACCTGAAACAAGTTCATATCTGCATTGAATTTTTTTGCATTCAACTCGATTACCATTCATCATAATTGCTTTCGCTTAATGGAAAAAGTCACTTCCAGTGACGATCAATCATACCATTAAAAAATTCTCTATCTCGATTGAGTCTTGAATCATTTCGGATCATCAAAGGATCTTCGAAGATATAAATTCAAGTATCAATTTAATTCTCAGAAATGGGAATGTCTGTGACACACTTTTCACTGCGACAAACCTTTTTCTTCTATTCTGTTTTTTTTTATCAATTTGATAAAAATTTTCTGAGAGAATTTCAACTGTGGTATTTCGCCGGATAATCCTGCATTGAAGTGACATTTTCTTCGAGAAACAAAAGAAAATAATGAAAAATGAATTTTTGAAGAAAGCGCGGGAACAACGAATATAATCCGAGATTGACCTAAAACTACATTAGGAGTAAATTGAATAAAAATGTGCGAGAAATTGTATCATTAATATCTTTGTTGAATATGGATCTTGATGATCATATTAATACAATTAATTCGATTAGAAGAATATATTCGGGAATGAAGAAAATCGTCGATAAAAATTACTCGATTAGAATCTATTCGGGAGCGAAGAAAATCGTCGATAAAAATTAAATGGATTTTTCCCTGAATCTCCATCGCGACGTTCGGAATTTTCGATTTTTTTACATTTATGTTTGATGGTAATTATATATTGAAACATTGGAGCGCATTGCAAAAAAATGTCAGGTCATTATTTCCGATCGAGTCGATCCATATTTTATCATTTTTTTCAATGAAAATTGAAAGAAGTCTGGTCCAAAAATAGATTATTAAGATTTAGGTCATGTCTCCGTTAATATTCATCAGAAATTAATTGAATATAAATTAAACTCTTATGAAATGCTTTCAACATTTATTTACGACTAATCCCAATGCACTGAGATAATTAAACTCATATTCGTAAAAACTAACGATTCCGAAATATAAGACGTAATAACTTCGAAAGAAGTAAGATAAATATTGTTAGGACGATTTTCATCAGATAGTTAATTATTATTCTTAGAATGTATAGATTCAAACGAGATAAATTAGAACAAAGCTTATTTAACTTTAAAAAGAGAAATAATTTGGCAGACTGATCGAAATGAAACACCCGGTAAACTATACTAATCCAAACGTTTGAAAATCGTGTCTATTACAATTTCAAGCTGGCCTCTATTTTTGACCACCGAACATTTCCAACATTTCAAAGCTTCTAAGAGAACAGTTTTCTCCGTATAACATCGTCCTCATAATAAAAGTTAACGTCCGGCAGTCCAGTTTTCCTAGCCTCCGGTCATTCAAACCAAACAAAAATAAATGAAAAAAAATCTCATCATAATTATCGATTTATTATTTATTATTTTTCTTTCTCTGCAAATAAATGGAAAAGAAGACGAGAATTTATGTAAAAAGAGAATCATGATAAATGCGTTTGAATCGTTTCAGGTTTTATTGGTTGCTTCAAGGAATCGATGAGCGTTACTGATTATTTACGATACCGGTATGACTGTACGATAAAAAAAAATATAATTGAAATACGTCAATGGAGCTTTCTCCGTAACTCGTAGAGTGAGGGCAAACGAGACCGCTAGGAGATTGAAAATAAATAATAGTGGAAAAAAAAGGGAGAAGTCTGAATTAAACCAGACGCTTCGACGATTGACATTGACGGCTCAATTGATACACAATGTGTCGATTTCTTTTTCACATAAATATTTAGGGTTAGAGATTAATCATTCTCACATTCTCATTGGTTTTGTATTTATTGAGAAATTAATCTCGAATTCCTCCACTGTTTGTGTTATTCCTGTCACTTGAGGAAATTAATATTATCTTGTTATTTTCCCATTCGTTATTATTTGGAATTTAAATCAAAAACATAAGATCGAATTCAGTGGCCTATTAACTTAAGTCATATTATTCCTCGAAGAATAATTGACAAAAATAAATATTTATTAAGCAAAATGACACGAGTTCACAGGGCTAAATGGAGATACATCATTTGGGATTTAGCTCACTCCCCTCACCTCATAAAATTTGATGAACTAAAGGCGCCAAAAATATCACTAACAATAAAATAACCATTTGGTTATTGAGCATTTGTCCAATTTTGAAATAATGACATCACTCATAACCGAACGAGTTGAAAACGTCTTCCAATCGTTATTCCGTTTCAAATAAGTTACGTAACTTGAGGATGGATAAAAAATAAAAATAACTATAGATCGCATCTTCGAATACTAAGTGCGATATCTTCGGTTTATGAATTGTTAATTTTGTCCTCGAATAGTTTACTGGGTGGGTCTTCTGCGATATGTTTTACCATCTCAACACTCACTATGTGTCATTCTTATCTATTCTTCTTCAATGCTGTCTATTTTCCAACTAATTTTCTACGTCTCCATACATCGAAACAAAAAAACTCAATTTCCCAACTTTTCTGCAAATTCATAAATTTTTAATTTCGTGGCAGAAAAATTAAAAAATTCGAATGTAACAAAAAACACAACGCAAATAAATGAACGAAAAAAATTCGAATTTAATAAAGAAGTAAATAAAATAAAGTCACGTCACACCAAGTGACAAAAAAATAAACCAAGTGTGGAAATAAATCCGTGAAAAATACTAAGCTGAAACGAGCCGTTGGATGAGGATTTGTCGCTCGGGATCTTAGACAATGGACTATTAGGGCAGTTCCGTGGTAAGCCGCTTCCCCCACCTCTGTTAACCACTGAAAGGGGGATTTTCTTCTGAGGGTGTTAAAGCACGCGGCACCCACTCGACTCAGTATCCCTCTCTCCTTCCTTCTTCTTCCTTCTCTACCTCATCCCTCCATGTTCATCTGGAGAACCGCAACCACTTGATGTTCCCTCGGGTCTCAGTGTTTCACAGTATTTCAACGCCTATTTATCCCCACCCCATCCTTCCTCATCTTTTGCCCTCCTGCTGTGGAACGCGTCCGCCGGCGACTTTTCGCCGTTTTTTTCTCATCAGATTCATGAATTTTTCTTGTACTTCTACTTTCATAAAAATTTAACAATTTTTCTTCTTCAAAAATATTGAAACATATTTTTAAATAATTTTTAAAGTCAATAAAAAAATAAATGTGGCTCCCAATTTTTTTTTCTCCAAATTTTACAGAAAATTAAATTGTAAATGAAAATCTTTAGAAAATGTGAGCAAATGTAATGTTTCTAAAGTTCAAACGTCATTGATATTTCTCATGCATGAAAAGCTGAATGGATTCTACGCATTCTTTTTATGTCACTGACATTTACATACGCGAGAAATAATTATAAAAACATTTGCCACTCTTTTTTTCTCGCTTTCATTGCATTCACCGCATTTCTTCTTCTCTCTCATGAGTGCAAACGCTTCCGTATACTGAAAATTAATGTTAATTGGTGTAACAAATGTGATACACACTCTAACGTGAAATAACGACGGTTTAACAAACCACGAAAAGGATCATCCCAGCATTCCAAGTTCATTATATACGGAATCCACATAAATTACTAAATTAAACTCAGACAAATGAACCTGATATTGAACGCAACTGTGCATCATCCATCCAGAAGGGTTCACAGACCATCCAAGGGTGATTGCGTCTCAAATTTCCAATTATCATCGCAAAATTTTGCAGTTGTGTAATAATATCTCGTCTGAAGCGCAAGAGATAATAGAGCCACAAGATTCAAAATCAAATTAATAAGAAAAAAAATAACTTTCAGTCGATAATGAGTCTTAATATTTCATGTGGACCACGAGTTGTGATAATATGTGTAGAATCAACGTTTAATAAATTTATGATTCATTTCTGCAATCGTAGATGACACAATTTGAATTAATCAATGCTTACAACATTCTTTTTTTCATTCGTTTATCACGCGATTAAATTTACAGAATTTAATAATAGAAATGAAGCCGCAACATGTAGTGCTTCTTTCGCCACAATTTCGAGGATACTATGAGAATGAAAAGAAAGAAGTGGAAGGAAAACTCCATAATAACTTGAATTTCGTTCGATAGTTCTTGAATAATTGACATAATAAATTTTTCAAAAAACTTTTCTTGTTTTTCTTTGAAAGAAAATATGAAGTTATTAAAAAGTGTGTTTCTCATTTAATAAATAATATTTGATTCTCTTTTCCCACCCAGTAATCACTACATGACTTTTGAAAAAAAAACAGCGCACAAAATCTGGTTTTAAAGCCCACCACCATAAATGGTATTGGGATGCATGCGAATATAAACATTTTTTTCTCTTTTTTTTTAAGAGCAAAGGATAAATGTGGATTGAATGCTCGCACCCGTTAGTTCTCATTCTCCTTTGCCACCACTTTCTCTACGGCTAAATAAAAATTACACCAACTCCCTGGGTTGACGTTGTAGGCGCAAGTATTGCGAAAAAAAAATTCATGACCGTACAAATGTAAAGTTTCATTTGAACAAATGTATTTGAAGTTAATAAATTCAATGAATAATATTCTCAATGCATTATTACGCGAGTTAAAAAATTTAATGAATTTAAATGAATAAATTTGAATTTTTTTACTTCATTATAAAAGAATTATAAATAATTGTGATGAAAAAAATAGAAAGTATTTTTTTTTCACTTTAATGAATTGCGTTGATTCAAGGAATCTGCAGTTTAATATAGAAATGCGTAATCTTGTGACTCTTTTCTTTTCCTTTCTCTCTTTCATTTCATATTCGGTTATGTACGAACTTTCGACCGTAATCTTCGAGGTCAGGCGTAAAAGGGGGTCGACGATTATTTGACGAAAAAAAACTCGTTTTTTTTTCCTCGAGTTGGCTGCCTTCTTTTCTCATCTCAATCGGTCCAATTAAAGGATGGAGAAAAATCGAGAGTTATGAGTTATTCAAGGTCGACGAGAATGAATATTCATTGCATTCCCTCGGCATTTGCTGGCTTGATAAAACGCATCTGCCGTCCGTTGCATAGGTCAACTAATCATTTGTCTCGATGACACTATTTTTGTTTTCTATATTGGAACAAAAAAGAATTCACCTATTTTCCTGTTTCATTAATGGTAGAAGACGAAATAATTCAAATCTTTAGGAATTCAAGAGGTAGCGATTAACTAATTCATGAGAGTGAGAATTTTCTAGTAAATTTAACGAAACTGACAAGTGACATAATTGAATAATTAAAAAAAAATGCATTGAATTTATATTGAAGAACGTGAATAATTATTCCAATACGAATAAAAAATTTATTTCTCTCGCGATTTACTTAATTTAATAAATTATCATCATGTTTTTTTTTAGCTAGACCTAATTAAGTTATGTAATTAAATATTAAGTTGAGATCCACTGTTTAGCGAATCGAAGATAAGTTATCGTACAGGCGCCTGTCTCTGGAACCGGCTTTTTTCATATCAATGTACCAAGATTTTGTTTCACGAAGCCTGATATTCAATATACTAAACAAATATATTCTAAAAATTGCATTTGTAATGCATACGCCAAATCATTTCATTCATTAAATTCATTTTCTTCTTCTTTCGGTAATGTCGTTGAACTCAAAATGATTGTTATCACAGTCGAGGGAGCACCAGGTGTGTAATATACCAGAGCCACGCGGTAAATACTTTTTTATTCTGATAACAATCGCATCGGACGATTCATAAAAATTTTCGTCGAAAAAATAAACTTCTTGGGTTATCTTTTACGATGTGAGTAAGTTAGTGGAAACAGATTCAAGTCATAGAGATGTTCTATTTCAGTGGAAGACAATAAAATTTATTTTCGGATTATTTCTATTGTTTTTCATTTTTTTGCAGAGGATGAAGTATTCAATCTCGAGTTATTTCCAAGAATTCATGAAACGTTTCATTTTGGTGAATAATGGGACGGATGTAGGGAATAAGAGCAATGATTACGCAGAGAAGTTCCCAATTCGGAATGCTATAATTAAGTCCATTTTGAATTTCTATATTTTGAGATATGGATTTCCAATGAATCCAATCGAAAATTTAGATTAAAAATATTTTAATAATTAATTCAACGAAAATAATTATAGTATGTGGTAA
>JABSMS010015106.1:0-12379 GCA_018902275.1 Aleiodes sp. PSUC_FEM 10030003
ATGCACCGCAAAGTGCCCGCGAAAACAATTTTAATGAATAATTACGCGTTCCGTCGAATTGTCCGGAAAGTTCCTTCAGAGAAAATGTGAAAAATGGCCAATGTTGGCCCGATGTTGGCGCAATGTTTGGCGAATATTGAGGCGCTAATCCATACAAATATTGGCATAATAGCATGTGAAATTGGGTAGTTAGAGCCAATGTTGGCGCGCAACGTTGGCCCGACACTGGCAGATAATATTGCACCGATATTGGCATTTCTAGAAATTTCTAGAAATCGGAGGAAGGAACATTAGCGACAATACTGGAGTGTAATCACCTGCCAACATTTGCCAATGTTGGGCCAACATTGGCCCAGCATTGGGAAGAATATTTGTTGCCAATTTTGATGAATTATTAACGTATAATATTTAACCGATATTGGCGAAACATCGGCTTGTAATATTGGCCCAATGTCGGCGCCCAACATTGCGCCGACTATCGACCCTTTTGATTCACTAACTTCACACGAATTCGTCCGATTAAACTCAACGGAATTCCTCAAATTACTGCATTACCGACCGAGCAAAGTAACCGACCGATGTTTTTTCGTTATTAAAATATTATTGGATGCAAAAAATTCCTTTATTGTAACTCAGTTGTCTCTTACATTATCCCAGACAGTTTGATGTACACACGTGGGATGCAACTCGACTCGTTGGCGCTTGATACGTCACTTACCTGAAACAATAAATATCAAATGGTATTACACAAGAGTTTAAATACATTATAATGCTTAAACAGGTAGGCCTAACTGATTTATAGTATTTCCACCGTGAATGGAATATCTATTGAAACATTTATTATACGTCCGGCAAAATAATTGCCTACGCAAATTTGCGATTATAATTTTATACAACGGAAGTAAATTAGTGATATAATAAATTATATTAGGAAATAAACTTTTAAAATAACAACTTCTTTTCAGGAGAGAAAATTAATTTGTCATTTTGACAAATGCCGTTTGACAATTCAATCATGATTATTTCTTTGTAACAAATTATGTAAATATTATGAATTATTTATTAATAGAAATTAAATAAATAAAATCATGCGAAGAGAATTAAAAATTTATAAAATGCACATAATATAGGAAACAGTCAAAAGTCGGCCCAATGTTGGCCGCCGATATAATGCCAACATTGGCCCAATATCACATGCCAATACTGCGCCCATATTCCTCCAATATCTTAACCATTATCGCGAATGTTGGCATCAATAATGGCCGTTTTTCCTTTCCCGAGTTAATAATGAGTCGATGAATTCGAAAAAAATTGACTCCCGTTGGGTTCAACAAACAAACGCATAACACATAGAAGAAAGACAAATTGCAACAGTAAATCGCGCAACGATCCAGTTACCCGCCCACAGCCAACAATCCCAACCAACGTGTTTCTTAAATGTATATACAACGCACCAACATTGGGGTTACCAGGGCCACACTGGAATCCGGTCACCAGGACATTTCCGTTCGATCCTTTCCAATGTTTAATCCACGATACAAAAAGTTTAATATTGCCACGTGGGTCTAGTGTCAGGAGACACGCGATGGTGTGCGTGCACGCATATTTTTTGTATTAAAAATGTTGATTCACTCGCGCACACAACACTAGATTCATAAATATATTTGTTAACACACCCTGTAAATAACAGTCACTCGCCCCCAAAGAATCCCTTCTATTTTATTCCGCACGGAAGATTACCTGTAAGAACAGGTGCATTAGAACTCCGTGAGCTCGTCTTCACGAGCATAAACCTTTGCTGGCCGCGAGCCACCGCATAAATATAATAGGAAGGTAGTAAAGGCCTCGTGATGCTCGGCATTGCCCGCCGTCACGAGTTACCTCGTGGTAGGGGCACTTGGCGCGGGGGTGTGGGTCCCGCGTCTCCATGTGTTGGAGCGCAAAATGGTTATGCCAAGGGCCCTCGTCCGTGTATTTTGTGTACAAAGTGAGATGGATATATGTAGTCCTGCGAGATATACACAGTGCTACAAACGGCGGCGTGAAACACACAGGCAAACGGTTGGAATGATCGATGGGATTCTGCGCTCTGCCATGGACTCACTTCCCCGTACTCCCACCATTTAGTATTCCTGCGCGACCCAGTCCTCGGGTCGACACACTCCGGGGAAGTATTCCCATTCCCCTGCCCTTCAACGTTCCCGCCGGCTGGGAGAAAAGTGGGGGAAGCCGAGCACGTGGGAACGAGTGGTTTCGGAAAGCCTCCGAGAGATGGCGCCACCGTAGATTCTAAGCTGGCGCCATCTCCCGGCGTCCGCTCCAAGCTTGTTCGTTGATGGATAAAAAGAGCGGGAAGGAATTCTCGGAAGGTAACTCCTTGTACGGCTATTTAATATTTATTGCGCGCTGCAAACAAGTCGACGATAAGATCGGAATAGTTTTAACTGTTTAATTCACGGTTATGCATTATGGATCGGCTGAAAAATCATAAAATACGACGGACGTTTTAGCAATGAAATTCGCATTGACTGTTCAACTCACGTACGGCACAATTCGCGGTGAGAGAGAGACTCGGTGTGCAGTAAAGGAGAGGTGGCGATGGGGAACGAATTTAGTGCCAATGGCGCGGTGCAGGCACGCGCGCCGATAAACGTGAAACGCGTCAGGCATTCATCAAGGTATGAAATGAAGCCCACCCGTACTTTCTCAGGATACACAAAACAGGAAGTGCGATTATCTCAATGTTCGTGCATAAATTCATGAAAAACATTGAGCAGATGAAAAATCGGATTAGGCATGCAAGGGTGAAAAAAGTCTCGATCATTATATAATTAGCCCTACTCGTGTTCACAGCGGGTCGCGCGTTTGTACTTCCGGTGTTGGCTATATGGATCAGTGGGGAAAGTAACGCGAGGCACGGCAATTGATCAATATAGCACTAACAGCCCCGGTCATATACAGTTTCCACCCTCCTTGCAGGGAAGCTCTCCTCCGCACAACGACGGGAGGCAACGCACCCCCGTAACAAGTTTCTTACTCATCTTTTTCGTTCAATAACTCTCCATCCAAGATGGCCACCGCGGTCGTCCCTCATTGGCTGGGGGTGAGGTGGTCGCACACACTATACATAGGGGAGAGGGGCTCTGGAAGCACGAGGGGTTGAGATGGGGTGGCACGAAGGGGGAGAAGCAGTGACGCCATCTATCTTGCGTTGCCTTGGCTCGGCGTAACATAAGGCAAGATAAATTGCGGGATCTCCCGGGTTCTTGAACCTTTCTGGCAAATTGCATAAGAATATCCACTGGCCCTCCTCTACTTCGTTCTCTCTCTCTTTCCCCTTCTTTTACCTCTTTTTCTCGTGCCTCAAGACCGCCATTCTCTTCTTCGTGGCACACACTACCTCGCGGGCTCCAATGGAATTGGAATTAACTCAAATAAATCACCCCCAAGGCCCTGCAATACTACGGTCTCTCTTTCTCTCTCTTCTTTCTTTTACTTTGAAACGGCGGAGAGTTAAAATTTTCTTCCATTCGAAATGATGGTATGTATCTCATGGGATTGGGTTTTAGATAAAGAACGGTAATTTATGCGACTTTAATTTGTTAAGGAAATTTTTTTTAGCTTTCGGGGGAAATTTGACACCGCGGGGGTGATGGAATAATTGGGGAGCATTAGTTTTATCGCAATTTGAAGGTCCACGGAGAGAATTATTTTTTGAAAAAATTTGGGAGGATTTTTAGTGCGTAGGTGCAGGAAATTTTTTTTATTAATTAGTGCTCAATAATTCGCGCATTGGCTCGAAAATTATGATGCATTAATGTCGTATATTTGAGACGAAATTTGACGCCGTAACATCAAAAGGACGTAAGTCCTTTTTTTGCTGAATAATAAAAGAGCGTGAGTATTTTTATTAATAAATTAGTGTACATTCAATTTTCGGGAATTTTTAAAAAATGGCACTTACGCCCTTTTGACTCTAGGGCGACGATATTTATTTGCAGCTCATAATGGATGGCAAAATAACATGATGTACAATTTTCTATGTTGCATTAGAATCGAAAGGGCGTAAGTGCAATTTTTTCGCTGAATAATAAAAGGGCGTAACTCATTATTTTTATGAAGAATTAATGGAGATTGAATTTCTGTCAATTTTTGAAAAATGGCACTTACGCCTTTGTGACTCAAGGGCGGGGATATCGTTATTTTTTTTATTATGATTATAATTTCGTGGAGATAATAAAAAATTTAATGTTTCGGAAAATTCGGAGCGAAGTTATTTTTTGTGAGTGTCGAGGACAAACAGTAAATTATTTCTAATTTTTATCTCGTTCATTAATTAGTAATTATGAATTTGTATGAAGATTACATGATTTTTCTTTTATAATAAAACTGAAATCATGAACGAAAATTTTTAGATTTTAAGTCCCGTAATATATTCTTAAAAAAAATTAGATTAAACTTTAAAATAACAATTGGTTTCACAATTGTTCCAATTTTTAGATTCGAACAGAAGATTTGGAGTATTTTCAAACTTTTGTTTCATAATAATAGAATTTTAATCTGATCGCTACTTACAAAGTTTTGGTGTTTTCAAAACTTTAATTTCAAACCAATTAAACAATTTCGTATTTTCAGAGGTCCGTGCATTAAAATTGAGAAAAAAGTCTATGAAAGTATACAACAATTAATTTTACAAGAAATAAAACAGAATAAGTCGATTTTTTTTATTGATCTTCTTTGGCCAATATCTCGGAAACTGATGGAGATACGCCCTTTCTTCTCGGGACATTTTTTGTAGCCAATTAAAAAAGCTACAAAAAAGCACGAGACCGAAAAAGACGTATCTCCATTAGTTCCTGAGATATTTGAGAAAAACTCCGACAAAAAAATCGACTTATTCTGTTTTACCTCTTCGCGACTAAAATACATAAATGGTTTCATTAAGTTTCCTCGTTTTTCGGATGCTGAAAGTGAATGAGCCTGGATCATATCGTCGCCCTAGAGTGAAAAGGTCGTAAGTGCTATTTTTTTAAAAATCTACCAAAATTGAACCTACATTCATTTTTCCAGGAGAATAATGACTTACACCCTTGTGATTCTAGGGTGACGATATGCACGGTAACGAATAATGTCACCGTAGAATCGAAGGGGCGTAAGTGCCTTCTTACCAATGATTTTCTCGCTAGATTTTCTTTATTTCTCCAAAAAATGCACTTACGCCCCTTTGATAACAGACTCATTCATTTCACATCTCTGCAAATATCAGTATTGTGGACCTGGTACAAAGTTTCTTATGACCCTAAACTAATTATTCCCAAAAAAAAGTCAATTTTTCCGCCAAAAATGTGACAAACGCGAGACATGAACTACTCGAAGAGATGAAAGATTGATAGCTAATTGATTGTGCCTAATTGATAGTGAAATTATAGGTAATAACAGGGGATCCTATGTAATTTGAATAATCACAAAGCGTAGAGGGAAATGAGAAATGTGTGAGCGATTGAAGAGTTAACTAGAGCTATTTCCACAGTCATAAAGCACTCCCGGCATCTGGCGGTATTCGCGGGAACAATCGTGAACAAGATAGAGTGTATTTAAGAGTGAGTGAGAGAGTGCGTTAGTGCGCGCGCTTCTCATGCTCCATTGATCGGGAAGAAAAGCTATGGCTCGTAAAATTAAACCGACAACGGAGAGAGAGAAAAAAATTATTACACGACGTATTATAATTATTTTCGCATTATTCAAATATGTGTTTGCGTTACGTAAATTTAATTAAGGCATTCCTCAGTTGTAATTAAATTTTCCGTAATTAAAACCTCGGGATAATTCGTTTATTTTTGCTTTGAATGAAAAAATCAATCTTAAATTGCGCCTAGTCGATAGCAACGTTGCACGAGGTCAGTTTATTCGAAAGCTTTACGATTTGTTTGCGCCGGTAAACTGGGTGATGGAGAACGGAGTTATATAGTCGGTAGGTATGCGTATCCATGTGATCATGACCATAAACGCGTCTGTTATGCGCTCGTAAAACGGGGAATCGCCTTCTCCCCATTTGGTAGTTCTCTCTATAGCTTTGTGTGTAGTAGTACCGGTGACTTGTAAAACCAAGAGTTTTACGGCCACTCCGGTCTTACGGGCTATACACTTGACTGTGGCGACACCCCACGGGGAATCACGGAAGTTTCATTCAATCGTTTGACCACGTGTTTTCTTGGATTATTTTTGTAAAGATGAAAAAATGCATTTTTGAGAATTTTGAAAAATCTGGGTTATCAGGAAAATGATGAAATTCAAGGGATTTGCGAGCGATGGTTTCCCAGATAATTGAAAAAATATTAAATTTGAGAAAATGTTTTTTTTGATATCTCGGAAAATATAATGAAATTTTCAAATTTTGAAAATCCAAAAATTCAATTTTTTTTCTGAAAAATTGCATTTCGGAGAAACTAAATTTCTGGAATTTCAAAATTTTGAGAATTTCATTAAATAACCAGGGAAAAATGAGACAATTAACTTTGGACCAATAGTTCCCGAGATAATTAAAAAATAACAATTTTGAAAAAAAAAAATTCAATAACTCGAAAACTATTAATCTGGCGATGACTTCCTTATATCGTTCTCCGCCTCAAATTTCCCTATCCACTGGAACCCCAAGGATTCTAAAAAAAAGGCGGGAAAAAATTGCGATTCAAACATGAAAAACCGCAGAATCGCAAAGTGCAGTTAAAAGTCTGCGTCACAGTCTCCTGACGTCACGCACAATTCGAGATAGAGAGAGTGACGTAACTAAGTCGAAAGAGCCAGCCATGCTGAGTTTAGAATGAGGGGAAGGGAAAGAAAAGGGAGCCATTATAGAAGGGGCGCGACTAGGTTGAATCCTCCCCACTCGACCGGCCCACCGAGGGAACAGCTGTCAGCTGCGTCGAGTTTATTCTCCATCTCTCTTCCTCGTTCAGGTCTCTCTGTCTTGTTGTGTGCGACTGTGTGTGTAGCGCTTCTGCTGCCCTACGGTCTCCTGTCGTGTCGCATATATACCCAAAAAACCCATCCCGGACTCAAGCCACCCACCCCAATGTTAAAATATTCCGGTGGGCGAACGGAGGACGGGAATAGCATCGTGCAGAGTTATGGCTGACTCGGAAACTCAAATAACTCTTTAATCCACGGGCCCATGTACATTACAAATTTTCTACTATTTTTTTTAGATTTTTCTTTCGTTTTCGGGAAGCTTAGTTTAATGGAAAATCAATAAAAAATTGACTTTTGTCGTTTTTGGAATAACTCGCAAAATAATGGAGTTTTTGGATTTTTTAGATTTTTTTTGGGTTCGTCGGGAAAATTTGAGGCGGAAAAGGGTATAGGGCAATTGATTTTAGACCAATAATGACTGAGATATTAAAAAATCAAGAATTTAAAAAAAATTGATTTTTTTAGTATTTCAAAAACACTATTTTTTTTTAATCATTCAGATGCACTTGAAAATTTTGGAAAATTCATAGAAGTCAATTCAATAGGATAGAATATTGTAGTGATTGTATGAATAGAAAATTTTCAATTTATTTATTTTTAAAAAATCACCACTTTTTTTTCATTATTCTTATCGTTTTGATAATGATAAAGTCTCACAAAATTTTTCAAAAATTATGTTTTTGGAATTTGGAATATTCCTTTGGGTGACTAAGAAAATTTGAGTCAGTTGAGCTACTGAAGAAAATTTAATTTTCAAGAAAAGAACTGCCTTTTCAATAACTTGAGAACTATTGATCCGGCGACAATTTTCATATGTCATTTTCCGCCTCAAATTTTCCTGGCAATCCACTGAAATAATAAAAATGCCCAGATTCCCTAAACTTCATTACCTCAAGAAAGTGATCTCTCGCCATTTTTAAATAGTTGTGAAAAACACAGACATTATAATGAATTGTATAAAATATTTCCTCGGTAGTATAATGGTAAGTATCTTTGTCTCTCGAGAAGCCTCCATGTGAATGGCCATACCAGGCTAACAGTGCGCGAGGTATCAAAAAAATACGAATTTTCTAAAAAATTGTTTTTTCAATAACTCGAAAACTATGAGTCCGGCGAGGATTGTCTTATATCATTTTTCGCCCCAAATTTCCCTCCCTATCTACTGAATTCTTCAAAATTTCCAAATTCCATGAGCTTCATTACCTCAAAAAAAGTGATCTCTCGCCACTTTTGAATCGCTGCACCCAACACACACATTAAAATAAATTGTATAAAATATTTCCTCGGTAGTATAATGGTAAATATCTTTGTCTCTCAAGAAGTCTTCCACATGAACGCCCATACCAGGCTAACAGTGCCCGAGGCATTAAAAAAAATACGAATTTTCTAAAAAATTGTTTTTTAAATAACTCGAAAACTATTAGTCCGACGCGGATTGTCTCATATCATTTTCCGCTTCAAATTTCCCTAGCTATCCACTGGAACCATAAAAATCTCGAAATTCCCTCAACGCCATCACCTCAAAAAAAAATAAACACTTTATAATAAGAGCACAAGGTATTTCTACGTGCACATACGTAAATTGAATATCGAATTTTTCCATTCCCACTGTCCGGCGAGGCGCCGCTAAGATAAATCGTCCCGCTAATTTGTACTTCGTGCGGATATCCATTATTAGGTAATCTGCACGAACTTTTACTCTCGGAGTTCGCGCACGACTGCGCGACTGAATTTATGACCAACTCCGTCGCGTCACTCTGTTGGGGACAACGACTACAAAACTCTTCGTACATGAAAAATAAAAATCTTCATGCACAGATAAACATGCACATTCTTGCTTCCGGGCAAAAATGAGTATAAAACTCGTCCCTCGCTATGGTCACTAGTCGCGCGAGTGGTCACGCACATTCTCACTTTTTTTTGTTTGCTTTGGCCTCAGTAAAATTTATCCTTCAAATAAACCGTAATCCCCCGAGTCAAAAGAGCAAGTCGAGTTGTATAATTGAAGGACTCCTTGAGGGTCAATAAAAGGAAAATTCCCGTTAGGATTTTTATTGCGGTCCAAACAAAAGTCAAAAAGCCCCGAAAAAAATGAGGCGATAAATTTTTCTCTCTTCTTCAAGGTCATGCAGTAAAATTTCAACGAATAGTCCTCGAAGTTTCCGAAAAACCGAAAAAATTGAATTCCGATAAAATGAATTCTCCGGATTTTTGGAATTCTGAAAATTTCATTGGATTGTCATGGAAAGCTGAGGCGGAAAACGATATTTGACAATCCTTGCTGGATTAACAGATCTCGAGTTATTAAAAAACCAATTTTTCTTAAAAATTCATATTTTATTTATTATCTCGCTTCCTATTGGTCCAAAATCAATTGCTCTACAGTATTTTCCAGGGTCAAATTTCCCTGGCTACCCATCAAAATTGTCAAAGTTCCAAAAATCCTAAAACTTCATCTTCAAACTTCAACTTTCGCATTTCGAATAAATGATGAGATATGCACTCACTCGACTAATCACTTAACCACACTTAATTAATAACTACGAACTCCTATCGTAATTTACGACCCCGGAGATCTGAAAACCCAAGTTTATCATCGTGGGATCATCCGAGATAAGTCCCTCAGTATTTCCCGCCTTTCGGAAGTTCTCGAATTATCTTGACTGTTAAATGACGCAACTAAATCTCGTAATCGTAAATTTTCCCGAAGCATTTGTCGTAGGGCGAGGACTGTATCCAATAGACCCTTTTTTTTGTTATCGACGATTCTCATTCGTGGTAGGAATCGAAGCGCTGGGCCCCATCGGAAAGACACGAGGGGCCCGACGGACCGCATTCTTCGCCGCGACGGGCATTGTGTGCGCTTCTTTCCTCCTACTCGTCCCGTCTCTCTCCTGTCTCAACCACCTTCGACGCTTCCCAAGCTTTATAACAAGCTGGGCAGGTTTTTCGGTCTCTTCCTTTCTCGATATTTTTTTTGCCTTTTTTTGCGCTTCGAGAGAGTCTTCTCTGCCGAGTCGTTCCTTCCAAACGGGCGAAAAAAACTCCATGGATTTATGGTTTTACGGTTGACCGAGTGCGGTCTCCTCCATGATCCTAGCGCGTGAGTGACCTTCAACGTGGAGACAGTTGACTTCCGGTTTTTCTTGAGTTTTTACGTCACGACCTTGAGGAAAAAGGTCGCGTCTTTTCTTTGGAGAAATGTAGATTCGATTTTCTTCGGAAAAAGTAGGATTTTGGAAGAATGAATTTTTTGATTTTCAAAATTTTGAAAATTCTATTGGATAGATGGGAAAATTTGAGCCTGGACAATGCTATAGAACAATCGATTTTGGACCAATAGCAAGCGAGATAATAAATAACATGCGAGTTTTTTTGAAAAATCGTGTTTTTGATAACTCGAGAACCATTGGTCCGGCGGGGATCGTCCTATACCGTTTTCCGCCTCAAATTTTCCTGGCTATCCATCGAAATCTCCAAAACAACAAAAGCTATCCCCGGAAAAAAGCGGGAAACATTCGCTATTCAAATTTCGCGGCTAATAAATAACTAAACAGTTACTAATTAATTATCTGCGTCCAAGCGACTAATCAAGTGGCCTCATATCTCATCTGCCTAGAAATCATGGTCATAAAGATGACTTAATTAATTTATCAATCCCCAACGAAGCGTCTTAAGATAACTAAAAAAAATGGCGGACGTTTAATGAATAAAAAACCGAAATAACCTGTCGAAGTTATCATATTCGCTCGGTAATCGAACAACTCCCGGCTTATCGATATAATTGCTTGATTTATCACTCACTCACGTTAGTTTTGTTGGATTCTCAGGGTTATTCACTCCTAAAAAAATTCAGTTATATATTAACAATAAAATAAAAAAAATAAAAAAATGAAAAAAAATATTAAGAATAACGAATGTTTTTTTTGAGGTTTGAAAAAAATTACAAAAGATTGCCACGACGAGCTAATATCATTCTCTCCTCTTCTCCGCGTTATGTACGAGATAAGACGCAACGAAGAAGAAGAGAGAAGCGATCCCGCCCGTTGTCCGCTTGATTTATGCCCGACGATTTTTATTATTCGCGTTACCTCCCACTCCGACTTTTTTTCCCCCACTTGGTTGATTTTTTTCCCGATTTTTTGCTCCGTCTATATACGACTGGAGACGTTTGTGTGTCGCTGGAGGGTAAGTGAGGAAGGAGAGATATGCAAACTTTTTCCACGGGAAAAGAACCACAAGAGCAATGGCAAAGTAAAGTGGGAGAGGAAAATTTTGCGGAAACTATCGTCTTTCTGGGATATCTTATCGAGTCGGAGAAAATAAATCTTTGGGGAACTTTGCTGATTACTGAAACAACGTAAATTCCGGAATCATTTATGGTAATAAGGAATTACGGGTTTTCGAGGTAATGAAGTTGATGGAATTTTGAAATTTTTATGATTTCAGTGAAAAGGCAGGGAAATTTGAGGCGGAAAATGATATTTGACGATCGTCTCCAGATTGATAGTTCTTGAGTTATTAAAAAAAGAATCTTCTTTTTTAATTCTAAAGTGTCTAGTACCCCGGTGACGACTCGTACTGGATGTGATGATTTATTAAGAAATTTTAATGCTAATTTCAGCCTTTTGAGAGGCGATGATACTGACCACTATACTATCAGAGAAATATATTAAATTATTATAATGTGTGTTCGATGCAGGGATTTAAAAATGGCGAGAAATCACTTTTTTGAGGTGATGAAGTTGATGGAATTTGGAAATTTCCATGATTTCATTCGACGGCCAGGGAAATTTGAGGCGGAAAATGATATTTGACGATCGTCGCGAGATTAATAGTTCTCGAACTATTAAAAAAACAAGTTTTTTTTTTGAAAAGTCGACGTTTATTTATGATCTCGGCTTTCATCCCTCCAAAATCAATTGCCCTATTGTGTTTTCCAGCTCAAATTTTCCCGGCTATTCAACGGAATATTCAAAATTTTGAAATTCCAAAAACGTTTTTTCTGAAAAACTGAAGTTTTTACTTTTCCCTCCTTTTTAACAGCAAAAAAAATGTTTTGAAAAATCGACAAAAATCATGGAAATCGCGAGTTTCATAAGAAATCAATTCATTGTAAAAAAGTTGATTTTTTCTTCAAGAATGCAGAATAATAATTTCCACTCTATTAAAACTGATGAAATCTTTTTCCAAGAGCCAATCAATAATATTAAGGTTAAGCCCAAAAAAAAGCGACAGCGATCAATGGCCGGCTTTTCTCAACGTCACGCCATTCCTGGCAGAGCTCCATTCCCCTCTCCATTATTTTATCATTCCCTTTTCTCAACCTCCCCTCATCCCCTTCATCCCCCCTCCCCCGAATGCTAATAAACTTGGTACTTTTCCGTGTAGAAATAAATATATTTTCAAA
>JABSMS010015117.1:0-12378 GCA_018902275.1 Aleiodes sp. PSUC_FEM 10030003
ATTTAACTACATGTAATATTATTTATTAATTTTCTCTGTTAATCGCGTCCCAAATGCCCTAAAGATCACATTGATTTTTTCCAATCATTTTATAAGAATAATCCATTTGGTTTCATCAATTTTTCACTATTTTTCAAAAGTCGCTCAACATCCTTAAGTAATGAAGTATTAATACTTAAAATCTGATTGACGATTTGATGAATGAAATCCAGTCGAAAACTTCGGTTGATTCCTTCACGAATATCTTCAGAATGAGTCGGTTTAGTGGAAATGTTCAAGAAACCTTGTTTGTAGAAAATTTCATAATGTACAAAAAAGGTTTCTCGATGAATTCTCCTAAATCCATCGTTTCCGAGATATTCTCAAAAAAATCTAATCGCCAATTTTTCGACTCGACCTTCTTCACCATTTTACAATGAAAACATTGCATTTCCCCGTAATAAATGAACATTTTCTGTATAAAATGTGAAACCACTTGAATTCATTCACACATTCTGCGGTAATGAACTCTCGTGAATTCCTTTGATCATTGGAGAGAACCAGATTGAATCAGAAATTTTCTGTTTGTACCAATGTTTTATTTATCATTAGCAATCCCCTTGACCTCTGTGATATTAATTCTGTGTTAAACATTTGCGATGAATGAAATTGTGTGTCGGTCCATGAACGAGAAACATTGAAAGTTATTTGAGGTACTTTGGTAACTTCAATCGAAGCTGTGTGAATTGGATTTTCGAAATTAATGAAAAATTATGAATTAACAGGAAAAAATGATTATTCAATTATTATCAATAACGAAAATTTGCGTTTTACGATGATTATGAAAATTTGTTTAGCTGGGTATGAAATCGTTCCGTCTGCAAGTGAAGACAAGGAGTGGTTTCGAGCAATTTTTGCATGAAATTCTGCAAATTGGATTATTTTTTCAAATTCGAAGTTTATTAATCGCGCTTAGTCCACTAGTTTCCTCGTAAAATTCAACTTCTTGCGGGTATTTACTAATCAACATCGGAATAAGCAAAATAAATCAATGTAATTATTTAAAGAACAAAACTACAATTCCGACTATCGCGTAAAATTTTAAATGTTTCTATTGTTTATATGCAGTGAAGAAAAAATGTCCTTTTTGCACGGGTGTCAATGAGACGGAACTTCAAAAAATGAACCTCTAACCAGAGACGATATTTTCATAACCTGCTCAATAATTGAAATAACCCATGTATTCTATCTCCCATAATTCCAATAATCGATATCTCCGAATAGAATAAAGATTCATAAAAAAACAAACATAACAAACATAAAACAAGACATAAAAAAATAAGACTCACCTGAATTTGATGGCCAGGATTCGAGATATGGAGTTGTTGTGCCTGATTAATTTGAAGCGTCGAAGTACCAGGTCCAGATGGTGGTCTAGGTGGTGTTGAGCTCGTAAATGGTCCCTGAGCAGATGCACCCTGATTGGGTCCACCACTCTGTCCACCTCTCGGTGGCAATGGATAACCCGGACTCCCATGATTTGGCATTGATCCTGGACTTCCATACGGCGAGTACTGTTGTTTATAACCACCAGTTGGTCCAAGCATATTTGGTTTACCACTATTCTGCTGTGGCCTCTTCATATCTAATCCGGCAAATTGATTCTGCGCAAACATATCGTTTGCCGATTGATTAGTAAAATTATTATTGCTATTACTCTTGTGATAATTTGTTGTATTCTGTTGATTTTGATTCTGATTAGTTGGTCCATTGCTACCAGGACTACCCAAATAAGCCTCGGCATTACCACCAAATTGTGTAAATTCAGCGTAAGGTGATCGCGATGATGGTCCACGTGCTGTATTGCCAGCTGGATTGAAATTACCAAGTCCAAGCTGACTCTTGTGCTGATGTTGTTCAGCCATTTGCTTAAGTGTTTGAGCAGCTGGACTCATTTCGGATTTAAAATCAAGCCCACTGTATGGTAAACGTGCTGGTGAATACTGCGATGAGCCCAAACTTGGACTCGAATTTGATCTTATTACTCCATTATTTGTACCATTACTCGTTGGATTACCGTGCTGATGATTGTCTTTATCATCCTCAATTTTAATCTGTCCATTATTATTTGACAATGCACTATTAACCATATTACCTGTATTAGGATTGTTACCCAGTAAATCACTACCCTTATCATCGAAATCAAAGTCCTTCATGAAATCTGGATTAATATCAGATATTTCAGATATAAGATCTTTGAATGCATCTGACGGAAATATCTCGTCTCCCGTGTCGTCACCAATAAAGTCCGAGAAACCCGGAAAACCAACTCCATTAGTTGCAGCGTCTTTCTCAACAGCTGCTGCACACTGTTCAAGGTCAACGAAATCATTGTCTGGCTCTTGTTTACACTCAACTAAATTACCAATATCAACACAACCAATACCACCACCACCTACACCACCACCATTGCCGCCACCACCGCCGCCATTACTACCATTTCCAGGTACATTGTTCTGATTTCTCGATGAGCCACTTGTATTGTCCATTCCTGATTTTGGTGATGACGATGAATTGACAAGATCACTCTTAACTGATGCATTAGTCAATGCTTTAACCGTAACATTAGTTGATATTTGTTGGGCCTGGGAATTGGCTGCCGATGTCGTAAATTCTAATTGCTGGACAATCTCAACTTGGAATTTTGTTAATCCCTCGTTATTTGGATTTGATGAACCACCTGAGCCACCACCGTTTCCACTACCCTGCGGTACACCCTGTGATGTACCATTGCCAGTTTGATGCTGATTGTGACCATGATGCTGACCACCACCAGCACCGCCCGATGATGTCTGCTGATGTTGATGCTGTCCCTGAGTGCATTGAACTTTAACTGGCGGCTCACCAAAACCACCGTCTCCACTACCACCGCCAGAGGTCTCCAAGTCCTCTGCTGTTCTCTTCAAGAATTTTTGCTGCTGGAACAAATTTAATGGGGAAAAAAAACTGTTTTATTATATTATCTCTTTAAGTTTCTCAGGAATTACATTAGTAACACATAATTATGGTCAATTAGATATTGAGTTGTTTGATCTAACTTTATCATGTTATCGAAGGATGTTCGACTCAGAAATAAAGTTTAATCCACATGGGAATTACTCAATTCATCGATCTGTATTGCAGTTCATGTAACTTTCATTGACAAGTACAAATACAGTTCGCTATTGAAAATCGGTTTCTCCAAATGAGAGCTTAGAGTCTCAAGGATTTCTGTACGGATTAGAGCAGAATAGTTTTTTGTGAAATATTCAACAGATTCTTTCAAAATTTCTTTCGAAGCTATTCGAATTTCAAATAGGCTATAATTCAAATTTTTGTAGTCAAATATTCAGTTTATATTAATGTTTACGAGTTGAATATTCTCATTGAAATTATTACGCAACGAATTTCGATTGTTCGTAATAATATGAAGGATGAGATTTACGCAATATTAGAACGGTGCTAAAATATATTTACATTACGTCGATCTGGATCGTGTCACGTACATGGTTTTGCGCTCTGAGTTGTTGCGCATGTCTAGTTTTCCACAGTATTATATCTATAGATAAGGTGAGTTTTCAGCGTTACCAAGACCGCATATATACCTCATGTTATATTATAAAACCAGTGAGACGTCCCCTGGGGTTAATGAGATGCGCCTGATCCGTCGAGGTTCTATTTCTATCTCTCTTAACTCAGGAGAATCGATTCTAAAATACAATTTCTGGATTTAATCAAAATTAAATATAATCTTGATCAACTGTCTTTACTATTGTTAGGGTTTATTCTAAATTATTCTAATGGTCAATTAATGTCTGTTCTATTTCTAGAATATTGTGGGAGTTCATTGGCACTGTACCGGTCTCTTTAAAATGCTAATTTGAATTAATTAAAATGAGAAATTTAAATTTCACGTGCGGCAATCACATGATACAAAACAATGTAGTCGATGGTTTTTGGGGATCTTCGATTTTTTGGAAATGGGAATGATTAGAAATTTATGGAAAGCAATGCGTCGATTTTAGCATTCGAATAATTTTAGCGAATTCACAAAAGTTTCGGGAAGATTGATTTTAAGGAAATTCAATGATGCCATTCTTTAGTAAATTATGTGCAGTCTTATCGAATATAATCGGTTTGGTAAAATTGATTTTTTCTTGTCATTGAGCGTAGACATGAAATTATATCTGCCGAGTTCTACAACGATTATCAGAGCAGTTATCTTGTTTTCAATAAATGTTTGTATTATTTTAAAGACGAGAATTGATCCGAGGAAAAGTGACAACGTTGGATGTAGAAAAATGGTCGCTGTGCAGCAAGTTCGAACGTGTACAATGTTTGATTTATGATTTTTCATTGGGGAATTTTTTTTATGCATTTAAATCATCTTTCAATACTCTCCGTCTACAATCAGAAGGGCATAAGTGCCATTTTTTCTTGCTGAATCATAAAAGGGCGTAAGCGAGTATTCTTATGAAAAAATGAGTGTAGATTCAATTTTAGTAGATTTTTAAAAAGTGGCACTTACGCTCCTTTGATTCCAGGGCGACGATATGTGCACATTTTTTTTTCTTTTTTTTTCAAATTATTTTTTGGTGAAAAAATCCAAAAAATTTCCGATGTCTACTATTTTCAGGATCACAAAAAATATTGAGCTGATGTGCAATTGATCGCAATTTTAAATTTCGTAAAATGCACTCGCCACATACACGAGTTATATCCAACTATATCCTGTTTACACACTGTTGAATTATTATTTAAACTTCAGTGAAAAAATATTGAAATATTTAACAAACTTCAGTAAGCTCAAAATTTTCAGGGATATATTGAAAATTCATTTGTAACGAAACTTTTCAAATAAAATTTGAATTTCCATAAAAAAATATTGGTTAAATTTCCATTAAATTGTTATTTTCCGCAGACATTTGTAGTGCACTATTTCGAGAATCGATGAAATTCTAGGCAATTTATAAAAATTCAGACTTTTATTGCCTTGAATCTCCGATTAACAGAAAATTCAAGTTCATTTATCATTGAATTTCTTATTCGTACTTGAAGATTCAGATTGCTCGTTAAGATTTCAAGGTTCTCTGAAACTTAAAAATCATATCATTCTGGAATTTTCCATGACGATTGAATTTTCAAAGATAATTGTGTCTCAACTACAATTGAAATTGCCTTTTTGAAATTTAATGTGGATATTGATATTGAATTTTCAATTTTTAACAGTGTATAAGACATATAATAAGAATTCCAAACATAATTCCAAATAAACATAAACAACATATACAAAATCATGGCAAAAGTTTATATACAGTGATTGAATAATCGTTCATATCCACAATATATAATTCTTATAACCTTTTCCGTATCGGAATCTACACATCCTTAACCAAACATCATGATACTGAAAATAGCAGACATCTGAAAATGTTTGGAATTTTTTTTCTCCAACAAATAAATTCATAAAAAAATATAAAAAAATGTACACAAATAGAAAAATCAAGAAACTATAAGTGCAAATTTTTTAAATATTTTTTTATGATAATTTATTTGTTTGAAAAAATCCAAAAAATTGTCAGATGTATGCTACTCTCATTATCATCCAAACAATAATGTATGAATTTCCTCCCGTGTTACTCTATGATCAACGACTTTAAAGAATCCAACAAACAATATCGATAGAAATCACAGTAAAAAGAACCCGCTTATCGTCATAACACGCGTATGTTGTAAGAACGAAGAAAAAAATACAAAAAAAATAAGAATTCGTTATGCAATAGTCGCTTCACGCACTCGTCGTAACTCGACAAGTTGCATATTAATAACCAGTTCAACGTGGATATCTCGTCTTTTAAATAATTTCCACTTAATCACCTAACTATCACAGTTCCTCACTAAGCTCTTCGGTTTATGACTCTTCCGAGATTTCAAAAGTGTCAATAGCCGGCACGTGGAATACCTTTTTTTGTATTTTTCCAGCTTCTCTTTTTTGTTCAATAATCCTTCACATTCATTAAGAAAACCAGTATCGTTACGTTAAACACAACGAATTACTGCTGGCTGATTTAAAAATGTTAAACAAGTAATAACTATTCAAATTTATGATTAAAAAAGGATAAATAAATAAAATAAAAGTTGAACGTTTTTTGATCATGAGGCAAATAGTTTTCTTTGTCTACACCCTTGAACTTCCGTACCCGGAAAGTCGAGGATTCTGTGTGAGAAATGACTTGTGCTACATCAGCAAGGTGGCTGTTTACAATAAAACTTTAATATTATACACAAAAGCCCTCGTCTTCAACAATAGTTCAATGCTAATTTAAAATGATAATAATATGCATGGACAAGAATATGTGTTCGTCGATGGTAAAGTGAGATTTCAAGACGCTTTGGATTTCCATATTGAAGGAGATCACGAGGCAAATGGATATTGGGCCCGCATTTTGAACACCATGAGCTCTCGATTATTCTGGAAGAATTATATGTCTCGGTGATGGCATATATAGCTTGTTCTTGG
Source organism: Aleiodes sp. PSUC_FEM 10030003 (assembly GCA_018902275.1). NCBI lineage: Eukaryota > Metazoa > Arthropoda > Insecta > Hymenoptera > Braconidae > Aleiodes > Aleiodes sp. PSUC_FEM 10030003. The sequence goes on from JABSMS010015117.1 coordinate 6,539, forward strand.
ATATAAAACCGAGCAACCAGAGTGGTTGGTGATATTGGATGAGTGAAGTCGGCGGAAAAGAGGGAGGAGACGGGCCACATAACCGAGGCCAGGCTTCATGCAAAATATTTCAGCACCTTGGCACGACTCCCATCGGACGTCGAATTGACTATTGAACAAACAAGTCTGACTACATGAGGGGCCCTCCTCTCCTCCTATAAAACTCTCATTTTTTATTCTGTTTAAGAAACGTTGATATCCTCAGAAATTTTCTTATCATCCGAAAATATAAATAAAGCGATGAAATTAAAAGGCCATGCAGGTGTCAGTATCGATTCAATGTTGCTTGGGCTGCAGAAAAAATTGCCTTTTGGAACGATGAAAGAGAGACCCTGACATTTAGTGTTATCGGTCGATCAGATCTTACAAGTAGACAACGATAACACAGTAGTATAATTAGAATGAATAACAACTCGATTATAATCGAGGTGAAAGTAAAGAAAGTAATAAGTTAATGATTTTTAAAATTGTCGTAATTGTTTTGAAAAGGTTTCCGAGGGCAATGGAGAATGTATATACACAAGGGGAGGTAGGGTTTATGCACAACTCGGTGACGAAGGGTTAAGAGGGCTTTGAACGTGTGTTGCATATGTGTGTATGTGTTGGTTTTTGAGAAGGGGTGGAAGGGTGAAAACCAAGTGAAGTGGGGTCGGGAAAGGGACGGCAGAGGCCTCGACTTCCGTGACACCGCGGAGTGCTGGCAAAGTATCGATTGCCAGGCACAAGAGGGGGCAACACGGTAGTAGAGAGGCTTTCAACTAGAGAGTTAGTGAGTGAGAAAGAGAGGGAAGTGTGTATGTGTGCTTAAGCGTCCTCTGTCGTCCTCGGGCTTGCTTTCTCCTAGCATATATCCATTACCCTTATATTACCCAACTAGTTGTGTGTCGGAGGGAAGGAGGGTATCTCGACACTTTTTCCTCGTTTGAGAGTAAGCGCGGAAGAACTCTGAGCGGAGAGAGGAGAAATGAATTGACGACGGCAATGAAAAAGCTCATTTTTTCAATGACCAAGCGAGGCTTGTAATGGTGAGTGTCTCGCGCGAGCCTACATTATATTTCCCATAGCATAAAACAACCCTCTCTCTCTCTCTCTCTCTTCCTCCTCATTCTACTTTACTTGGATAGCGCGAGAATCAACTTCTCAGTGAGTTGCCTTTGACTTCTACATTCAAAATCTCTCTCCCTCCCTCACTGCTTTACACCATTCGGTACTGAGGGCTATATAGGTTTCCTGCTATCCATACACCCCTTCTCACCCCCACGACCTCCTCTCTCTGCCACCCTCTCTCCCTTTTTGCCTTATGAAAGCCCACTAGGCGCTTCCGTTCCCTTCCTCCCGCTTCGTCTGGCTCGACGCCGCCGGAACAAACTTGACGCGCGCGCCTTTCTAACATTTCGCGGCGCCCGACTTGCGAATCGATTCCACAGAGAGGAAGAGAGATAGAAAAAAAAGAAGAGAATGAGGCATCCCGTCACATAATCTAAACCGATGGTTCATATCATTTTACGATCGATAATGTTATCATGCTTAATCATTGATTCCTTACGTTTTTCTCATGATTTATTATCTTTATTCAGTGATATAAATTGTTGGTATCAATGTCAAATCCATGTATCACAGTTATTCCAATGATTTATTTAATATGAAATTATTGTTAAACTAAATTTGATTGACAGAAATTCAAGCAAACGATGTGAACGTATTTAGAACAATTCAAAGTCCCCCATCCCACAACTGACGTCTACGGCTTCTTTAAATACTTGATCGATATTACATTACCGCGGTAACCAGCTCATACGTTTTGTGTTTACGAGGGCATATGAAATATTTCTGCCTCGTTAATAAAAAGTAGGAAAACAAATGTACGTATCAGTACGATAACAGGGAGACACTGTCCCTCGTTGTAACAAAGACGCTACTCCACGCAGGATAAGGGAGAAAGAGACTGAGAGGCTCAAAGAATAAAGTGAGTAAGATAGAGAAGGAGAGGGAGAGTCAAATAAACGTAGGACGATGAGTAACGACACACAACCGCTGAGCTACCCGATGGCTCTTCGAGATTCGTTTGCTAGTCTCAGTATTATATATACTTGTAAACTAACCTACACACACACAAGCACGCGCAGGAGGTACATAGCGGAACATATATATGTATATATACATACACAAATAGATATACCACGTTCAACCCTCCGGCCTTTCTATCGATCCGTGGCGAGAGGTTTTACACGCCCTCCCTGGCTCGCCACCTCGACGATGGAAATCCTCACGAGGAAAGGAGGGAGAGAGCTCAAGTCGCGCTGAGTTCTTGTGCGAATCCTTCTTTCCCTTCCTCCCAATGACAAAGTAGTGGAGAAGAAGTGAAGGAAGAGGGAAAGAAAAACGGTAAGAAACCAAGTAGAGAAAGAAAAACGTTGAAAGAAGGCCAGGGGAGCAAAGCGCGCAACCGTAATATGTTTTCTTTTTCTTACTCTACTACTCTATACTTTTTTTCTACTTTTTCGTTCAAACTCTGCGACAAAATAAACACATCTTGGTTTCTGACCCTGTGAGACATTTTCATGGAGGTATATTTGTGGCGGTGAATTTTTTTATTCTTATATCCTTTCAACTTCTTTACGAAGGCCGTATTACCGTGACTGGACATTTATATTGTAACTTGTGAATAGTCATTACTCGATGCGTCCACTACCACCTCCGCGATTCTCGTCACGCGTCTAAATATATCCAGCAGTTTAGGTGGGGTGAAATCGCTTGTTTAAAGCAGATGGCTCGGGAAAAGTGATGAAAAAGTCAAAGTTACAAGAGAGATGACATAAATTGTTATTTTTTGGTAAATCCTCTGCCTCTTCGTGCATAATTGAGAGAATGAAATCCGTTCATGTTCTTTCGAGTGAATAAAGAAGAGACGAGTTGGTGATTAGTGCAACGGAATCCTGTAGGTCTTGAGTGAGAGAGAGAAACGTTGTGGCTGCTAGAGTGTGGCCTCCAACCAGTACAGTGTAGCTCTGTTATCGGTGTGGCCGGTTAGAATGCCGTTAGACGAACGTCAGGGGGGGAGAGAGAAGAGAGGGTGGAGAGAGAAGGCTCTGATCCATTGTCGTGCGGACCGCACGGGACTCGTTTGTGCATCGCACTCAATCCAAAACCAATGCAGTGAATGCGCGAATACGAATTTATATCTGTATGTGTTTGTATTACGTGTATATGTGTATATTTGTGTTTTCACTGGCTGCGCCACTGGCTTGGCAACGCATTTTACTAAAACTACAGATAAAACCTGAGTAAAGTCTTGGCGCGCATCGGAAACACGACCACCCGGTACATTCTCTCGGTCTCTCTCTCTCGCTTTTCACACTGCCAATCATCAATTCTCTATCCCCACCGCTCCGTTTTTTCCATTGCGAAGAGCTACTTCGAGATATTACACATTATATAGACAAAACTTAGCTGCCAATTATAAACGTACCATCATTCCAATTGGATGAAGTTGAACCAGAAATATGCCACTTCAAGAGATTAATCTCGTGGATATACTCGTTGGGCCCATCGTTGGATTTAGCTACTTGTTTTCCCCCGAGTTCTTCAACTTGTTGAATTATTATGTATTCTTTTCTTACCGACTCTACTCTTTTTTTTCCTGCAATTCCTTATCAATTTCTCTCTAATCACAGTCACAGTGCACTCACATACAAAAAAAGGCAGTAAATTAACGGCAGTTATTGAATTAAGCAACGAAAAATTAAGTTATTTTTTATTCAAGTTTAATCTTTTATGTTTGTTTACGTTCTCTTTTTTTTCAATTTAAATCGTGAATTTTGCAGTTCATAGATTGGTCATTCAGTGGTTAATATTTTTTCCAGTTTAAATTAAACACGCGCGACACAATGGGACACTACGAGAGCGCGGGGGAGCAAACCCGTACTACCCGAGTCCCTCACGCACCACACTCTCGCCCGACCTTTGACCTCTTTCGGTGTTTATTTTTCTCCTCTCTTTCTCTGTGTGTCTCTTTCAATAACTATTTTCTCCTCAATCCTCGCGCTTCTTTTTTTACTCCCCTTCGATTCTAAACCCCTCGGCCTCTCTCTCTCTCGCGGTTTATTCCGAGAGGATACTTGGCCTGATGAACGGGATTGATAGCACTACGGTTAGAGCGCTGGATGGCGCCTCGTGTGGAAACGGAGGATCGCCAGTCGGCCGGTAGCCCACTCGAGCATCGGTGAACTGTGTGTTGTCAACCGGTGCGTTTGACATTCCACTCGAGCGCGCAGTATCACACAATTCCCCGCAGCACACCACGTCAATATTTTCATATGCCAACTTGACTCTACGAGTGTCCCATTCAGCTCACCCACACACACACACACAAACACACACTTGTATTTTATTTTTCTCTTTATCCTTGATTATTATCGCTATTCACTCACTAAATTACGATCACACACAGCCAATAAAAAAAAATTTCCGCTCTGTTTTCAACTCTTCTGTTTTGATTTTTTTAATCCACTTTTTTCGTCTCCGTATTTAATAGAGAAAAAACGAGAGCTCTGAAAGTACGTTCAAGTAACACGCGACGGAGTTTAACCGTCAATTTTCCTCTCGTAAATCGTCAACAGGTGGTTTCCAAGCGTCGTTCGTCCCTCGAAGAGCTTTATATTCTTGTACACAGAGTAGCCACCAGTATCACAAAACTTGTTTATGTCAAAATTTTATCAATGTTTTTTTTCCTTCAGTATTTTCCAAGTAATTCTTTAAAAAAGAAAAAAATCTTTATTCATATCATGAAACTCAGCGAATCGCAAGTGCAAGCGAGAAATAAAAAGTCTCTCGTTATTTCTCTCTCTCTCTTCATTTATCAGTACACAAGAGGAGAATTAATTGCACACGCTTTTAACTACCCAAAAGTCCTTGCTCCCTTTAGCACGTGTATCTCTTCTTCTCTCCCGGTAACTAACACGACTATTTTCGTCGCAGTTATATGCGCGAAAATCTCACTTGGCTTGTTTCTCGATCATACTTGGTATCTAACTGCCGAGACGAATTATATACGTGTGGCTTTTTACCCTCCTCTCCCACCCACTGCCACCTACTCCCTCCACTTTAATTAATTTCTCTTTATTTAGTCAATAAAAATCGAGAGTTCCCCAATTCTTCATGGTGTTTACATTTTGAAGAGAAAGACGTCAAGTTCCTCGTTGTTTAAATTGTCAATGATAATAAATAAATTACAGAAAATAAATAACCATTGATTGGAAAAAATCAGCTCTCTTATCTCTCTTGTTTGTTGCGTTACGGTATTTGCAGTTTATATATATATATATCTAATGCGATATATACGGTTGAGGAACAAGAAAAAGGTACAATACGACAGATATGGAGGACAAACAGTGTGCGAGGAAGCAAGCTCGTCCAGTCGAAGCCCACGAGCGATTGACTCCTGCGCGTCCCGACTCACGGTCGTGGCACGCGTGAGGGAAGAACAAGAATAAGGAGGGAGGGAGAGGTGTGTGGGGGTGGCTGGAGGTAGAGGAGGAGGAGGAGGTGATGGTGGTGGTGGTGGAGGAGAGAGCAACGCAAACCCAGAGACTAACTACGTAGTCCCAATGGGGGTAGGGAGACGCCGCGAGAATCGAGGAGGGAGCTGAGGGCCACGCGAGAGGGATAGGAGGATGGCGCGTGCCACTACACGCTAGCAGGTGGAGTGCGCGTGCCCAGGCACCTCACTCGAGGGACGGAGAGAGAGAGAGAGAGTACACTGATGTGCCCGATGCCACACACGTTCATCTATATATATATTT
>JABSMS010015128.1:0-12373 GCA_018902275.1 Aleiodes sp. PSUC_FEM 10030003
TGTTCTGAGCTGAGGTGAATTGAGCGGATGGATTATTTTCTGGATTGGGTTGTGGGGTTAATTTTAGGGTTATTAATCGAGCACACGCGACACTGTTTTTTTTGATTAATTAAATATAATTAATTTATTGCACTGCCCGTGGTTTGATTACAATAATACTTTTAGCAGAAAAAAAACTATGAGAAAGCAATTAATTACAAAAGAAAAAGCCTTAAGCAAAAAACAAGCGTAATTAATAATTTCAAGCAGAGCGACTTTTTATATGCAGCAGAGCTAACTGTTAAGATGCGAATGCACGAAAGCGACAGGAAGTCGCGGTAACAATCGGAAAAGGGTTAACCTAATTGAATGACCGACAGGTGTCATCCCTTAAATTGAAATTTATCGATATCTAGGCCACGCGGTGACCTAGATAAAGTAGATCGCGACAATCCTGATCGATTGGATGGAGCTGCCACCTAGCGGGTAGTTGAGCGTTCGTAGGTGGTAAGAGCTGGTGTATGTGTGTTAGTGAGTGTATGGATCCCAAACAACCATACAGTCCAATAGAATACAATTAAAACTGAAAAAAAGTTTGGTTCAGGAGTAAAACGAGGCTGGTTCCACCCTCAAATGAGGCTTGAATTGAACCCCAAATGAGATGTGAATCATATCTGAAACGAGCCTCGAATCAAATCTCATTTGAGGTTTGAATCAAATTTCGAATGAGGCTTGAATCAAATCGATTTTGCGGTTTGCCGGATTTTAAAGGTTTGATCGAAGAGAACTGCTGAGGTTTGAACAAGCTTATTTTGAGGCTTAGATCAAATAGACTCGGGCCAAACCTCAAATGAGGTTTGATTCGAGCCTCTCTTTCTCTGGGTGCATGTGACATTACGTTATTTTGTGAAAGTACATTCAATTTTGTACATGATTAGTTTGGATTACAATCTCCATGACAATGTTATTTATCATCTCAATTGGAATGGGATGTTCTTTCCAATGATGAAGATTTCACACAATTTCACGAATGAACTTTCGAAAAAAATTGTTCATGATTCCTAAAAATTTCAGGAAATGGTTCAAAAATTTATCAATATTTTATGGATCATGGACGGATACATAATAGAAGCATTTTCCACGAAACTATTAAATTTGACTGTTAAATCCAATATTTTCACTGAGGCACGTGCGAAGCGCGTACAGAATCGCCTTAGTATGATAAAATTTCTCTGAAAATGTTGTCAAAATACATATTTCTGATATTTTTTGCCAAAACATGTCATGTATATTTCTATCTTCTATACAAAATCCACTCTTGCCATATTCTGACATAATTTGTCCAATGATGGAAGAATTTTTTTTTTAAATATGTAAAAATATGACAAGTGGTTTCAAATCATGCTCAAAAAATCATCATTTTTTGACGAAAATTTCTTAAATTATGAGATGTCATGATACATTTTGTGAAAATATGACAAATTTTGTCATAATTTTCCCAGAAATTCTTCGTAAAGATGGAACTCCGTAAAGATTGGAACTCTTCACCGGTTATTCTAAGATAGATGGTAAATAAATGATAAATAATTTACCGACCCGCGTCCCCCTGCGACTTCCCCGGCTCGCACCAACGATTTGTTTCAATTGATTTCATAAATGACATTCATGATTCAATTATAAATATGAATAAAATTTATGAAATGAATTAAGGAGAATTATCTGGATAGGTTGGGGGAGTTACAACGGGAAGCTTTAAGAGAAAGCGGGTCGATAGAATATTTAGTATTCATCTACGATTTATTCTTTAAAAAACGATGGCCAAAGGTGGAGGACGTTGTCTTTTTGAGCTGGATATCCAAGTTCAAAATATATCTCATGTTTTTTTTCTATAAATGATCAAATCAATTTTTGAAAAAATGAGAAAAGTCTTGAACAGGGACGGTCTGGTTCAAAAATACGACGCTCTCCAAGTTTCGCCATCGGTTCTTCTAAGATTAAAGGTGAATAAATGATAAATAATTAACCGACCCGCTTGCCCTTGTGAGTCCCCCGACCTAACCAAACAATTCGCCTTAAGGTACTTCCGCAGTATCTTTATGGAAATAGAAGGAAATGTACTACCGACTTGCAATTTCGAGGATATTTTCTCTGAATAATAAAAAGAATATCTTCCAAGTCCCAGCAGGCTTGTCCGTGCAGATTCTTTGGAAAAAAACATTAAAAATATGACGAATATACGGCGCCTTATGGCACTCAGTTTTCGAGACACGAAAAAAGTAAACGACAATGTGCTCAAGAAATGAACAGCTGCTATATATTACCGGAGATAAATGAGGAATATATTCTATAATTCTTACCACATTTTACCGCGTAATACCGAGCAATGTATGAAAATGTATGGCAAAGTCAGAAATTTTTTGCGTATTTGAGGGAAATGGCGGCCAGACATAGCAACGCTGAAAAGAAGTTAGAGCGGTGGGGAGGGAAGTACCTTAGCGGGAAATTCAAACTCGTTTAACTACTATTTTGTTTATTGGCGTTGATGAGCATCGATATATTTTTTTTCAGTCGGATATTTCACCACTAAATTCTTTTGAAACTCCAAAGAGCATATAAATATAAGAGCGAAATGTAAAATTCAATCATTCCTTATCACGATAACACCAATAAAAACATGATTTCTTAATGTTTATCACATCCACCATCAACATAACCGTTGTGGTTTTCCCACCATTTTTACCTCGGGCATACACTATACATTTTTACTTTTTATGCGATAGTGTGGCAGTTTTTCGGGAGACAATGATACCAATTCCATGAAGCGAAAATACGGTGTTGTTGAATGTTATGTAGAAATTTTAATTCATTCATAAATTGTTTTGAATTATTTATGAGGATAAAAATAATTCCGAAGCCATTAATTTTAAATTCTAAATAAAAAGAGAACCGACTTGGTGAATTTTCCTTCATCTTGGATCTTTTTACAATATTTTTTTTTCTAACGATGCAGCGAGATTTCGGAACCTTTGATCTTTACCCCCACTCTATGTTCCCGAAACTTACTGCAGAAGCTCGTTAAGTAATTTTATAGACTTTGTTGATATTTAGAATTACATTATGAATGTATCAAATTAATTGAGACGAATCGATTGCGTGAGCGGGGAGAATCAGAGGGCGGGTCATTGAAATATCTATCATTCATTCACCTTGTTACAGTAGATCTGGTGGCGAAAAGTGCAGACCGTTGCCTTTTTGAACTGGACAACCCAAATTCAAAACCTATCTGTATTTTTTTTTAATAATTTAATTCATTTCACAAAAAAAACATCAGATGGGTTTTGAATTTGGATCGTTCAGTTCGAAAAGACTCCACCCTCCACCTTTGTTCACGGTTCCTTATAAAATGAAGGGTAAATGAATAATAAATATTCTACCGATCCACTTTACCTTGAAGCTTCCCCTTGTGATTCCCTCAGATCACATAAACGATTCGTCCCAATTAATTTTATGAATTTCATTCATAATGTAATTCTAAATATTGACAAAATTTATAAAATCATTTAAGGCGATTGGAAAGGTCCACCTTGCCATAGGAGCGGTACGTTCACTCATTTGCAGGAGAAGAATAACCAATTTGAACCACATTCACACTTTATTCGGCTGCAAGATATCGTCGGTATTGCTGGGTGCTTGCCCAGTTTAAGGTTCAAGATATATCAGGGAGATTGCATGTGGTTTGAGCGGCTTTTTAAGAGCATTTTAGTATCATGCAGGTATACAGGTAATACGGGTAATACACTGGTGAAGGCTGAGGTATACATGGTTGATTAGTCAACTACAGTTTGGAACTTGACCTTGAGCAGGTTATGAGGGTGTTGGCGATGGAGTTGGAGGATACAAGCTTGCTGCTTTATCGAGGGTACTGTAGTGTCTCTATTTTACCGACACTACCCTTCATTTATCTAAATTACGAAGAGGCCGCTAGCAAACAGCCCTTACCGTTGTCACGCCGTGATCACACACTCGCGGAACCAATCAGAATATTTCATGATTCTGATTGGCTCCTGATGACGACATCTCACGTGAACGGCTAGTATAAAAACACCTCAACTCGGGAAAAACCTCAGTTATGAATTTAACTCTTTCGTTATAATCAGCCCTTTTCAGAGCTAATAAAGAAAATTCAATTTTAATATTGGAGTCGAAGTGATTCATTCACATCAACGACCCAATCACTTCAGTACCTCAAACAGCAGGTGCCCCTGCAACTGGAAAAACTAGTACCACCACTGAAAATGGCGAGTCGAGCTCGTGTGAACGGAAATGCGTACGTATTCGATCCTGAGCACTTCTGCCTATGCTTCTGCGATAGTAAATCCACCCTCGATACAATCAAACACTTCGTCTTAGAGTGTTTCTTTGATGTTGTGAAGATGCATTTGTTACTTCAGATGACGTATGGTGAAAGCTATGATCATTCCAAAGTTTCTATGAAACATATCCCTTTGATGAAACATAGCCTTTGTAAAAACACCCAATCGAAATTTCAAATGTTTCCAAATAAAAAAAATTCTCCAAAAAAATTAACTAAAGTTCAGGAGAAAATTCCTAAATTCTCTGGGATATGCATCATAGTAATGTGCCTCATAATTTTAAATTTTTTTACGAATTTTTTACTATTAATTTCTCATTACTGTTCACAAAAATTTCAACTAATTTTTCGGGTTTACTTCCAACACAGACTGTAGCCAGCGACTTGTCGCCAGGTTCTAGTAACCCTAACAGTTGGTCTGATATACATACACACATACAATCATAATCATACACATTCACCACCATCTTCCGATCTCTCTTCCGGCGTTTCTATTGTTGGACACACGTGGAAATTCTCAGTAATAAGAGTTAATTAATCTACGTAAGATACACCCACATAGATTTACAACCACATTCAAGGTAAACCAAAATAAAAACTTCTTAATGGAATTACATGTGGTCATTAACATTGTGAATGATCACAAAACGTTATATGATTATTGGAAATTTACCAATGTAATTAAAGGGAGGTTATGATGTAGCAAGTGTCATAAGTTATCTGTGTCATCCATAAGTGAATCCTCACAAGATTAAAAATTTTCCATATTTAAATTCTTTCACAATAATTTTCCATTAATCTATGAATAATTTAATTTCAATTTTTCATGAATAATTTCGCTCAAGTAGATAATATTATCCGCAATTTTCCATTTTGGGTATCGGTTCAAATTATTAATTTAATAATTTTCACAATAATTAATTGCCTACAGGAAGGGTGGGTGGAGTTTGGTATTCAAATTTCTCAGTCATTTTCATTCAATCATTTAACATTAGCGCTCTTGGTACAACAATGGCACAGTACTTAGGTACTTTGAGCCATTGGTTATCAATAAGAGTTAGTCACCATCATTACAGTACCAATTGTTGGTTACGAATGTAACATCCACGTGTTGTACACAGCCACGTCCACGTCGTGGTCCTGGAGCATGACGGAGCGCTGTGGTTCATGTAAGTTTTAATTTGTTAGCATGGTTTGTTAATTCTGCTTCCAACTTTTGCCTCTTCCAAACAGTCATTAAACTATTTGGAAAACGCATTCATTGGATGCATATAAATTCCTATAATTTTTGCAAATTTCATGTTCATTTCATTTCATTAAACGTCATGTAATTAATTGAGCAATGTAATTCCATAGACGGGTAGTTCAGTGCAGAGTTAGGTTAAAGGTTGTTGTAAAGTTACCGACCTATGAATTCAGATGTGCTGTTCTTTACATATGCCAATTGGCATATGTAAAGTATAGTCCATCTGAAGGATGTCGTGTACTTTACATATGCCCATATCCCTGACGGCTTCTTGAATACCGTAAAAATACCGTGTATATACCGTGAGAACACCGTGTTTATACGGTCACCCTCTGTATTTTTAGTCCATTTTTATACCGTCGTCATGCCGTGATTATACTGTTTTTATACCATCTTAATGCCGTAGAAATCCCGTGCGGTATTTTTCACATTTTCCGTAGATTGGCTAATTCGGCATTTCCGCGGTATTATTACGGTATATACATGATATTACTACGGTAGTACGATGGTATTATTACGATATTACGGCGGTATTTTCAAGTTCAATAGACGGTATCACTACGGTATGAATGCCGTATTTTGACGGTATGATTGGGGTACCTATGTTGTGTTCCCCTTCTCTGAGTCTAGAACAGACCACAAGAGTCCACCAATAAATCACACTCGAGAATATATATTCATATTTTATACTCCTCGGCTTAGGGAAAAAAAGTGAACTCTAGCGGTGGCCGTAGAATGAACGTTACTTTCTTTCCACCGTAGATGTACGGTATATGCACAGTATTGTCACGGTATATATACGGTATAAAAATGGACCAAAAATACCTCGAAAATACCATATATCCACGGCATAAAAACGGTACTGATACCGTAGAACTACGGTGGTAAGAAGACCACCAGGGATATTTCAGACTGAGAACAAAAAATGTGTAGAAGCGATTTTCTATGTTGTCATAAGCAGCTGTAAAGAGAGAGCTAGCCTAATAGAATATGTAGTCAACACGCACTTAAATAATTGATGACTATTCTACGCTAGATCAATAATGTGATACCCCTATTATAACAAAGCTTTTCCTGTATCTTTTTAGACAATAAGCCACTACTACTACCATATTGAGAGTATATTAGATAAACAATGTGTCAAATACGTTGATGACTGAAATGATTATGTTTGTCAAAGATGTGCACTTGAGAAAAAGCAAATTTAATGCAAACATATTGTATTCAATTTGCACAGCAAATTTAATGCATATACACCAGAACGAAATGGGCGAATCGTGCTTGAAATGCGTACAATTGTTAAGGCAGCTAAAAGTGCACTGCAAGTCAAAGATCTCAATACAGATTTATGGGCCAAAGCAATTGACCATGCGATTTTCACAATTCATCAGACAGGTGCTAGTGCGCAAAATGAGTAAGCTTGGAAAATTCATTCGATTCGTCGAGTTATAGAATTTATAGAAAGAAGAAAAATGACGTGAGTAATTCTGAAAAAGTAATTTTTGATGAAAAATGTCAACTAGAATCGAATTGTACTGAACTGCAGGTATCCTTGATTGATAACAAAGAAAGAGATAAATCCTTTGGAAACGAGCCAGTGGATTCGAAGTAGGTATAACTTGAAACTGATACATCAGATGAGAATCAAGACTCTGACATATCTAAAACGATTAAAATTTCGAATCGAGTTGGTGCACATGCCGTTGAACGACATGAACGTTGTTTAGCGTTAAACGTTGTTTTACTGAGCGATGGTTAACTTGGCGGACTGCTGAACATTTACCACCAAATTCTAGTTCCGAGAAAATATCCCTAGTTTTCTCATCGATAAAATGAAAAATCCCGGGAAATGGTAAGCAAAAGTCATCGAAAAATGCATTTTCCATTTCTCCTTTCTTGTAGTTTCATTTCCAGCAGCTGTTTCCTTCAATTTTCCATTTTATCGATGAAAGAATTAGGGATTTTCGGTTGGAACTAGAATTTGGAGATAGGTGTTCAGCAGTCCGCTAAGTTAACCATCGCTCAATAAAACGATGTTTAACGCTAAACAACGTTCAGCAAACCCACCCTATTTGCATCCAAACGTGGTCGCAACGTTGTTCATGGAATATTGTAGGTTATGGCCGCCTTAGAAACATTCTCATTTCCTTCTCTCACAGCAATGAAAGCCAACATTAAATCACTTTCACTCCAAATACCTCGATTGGAACCAGCTTTACGAAGATACTTTGTGGGCTTTATTCAATTTGATTTTGTTATTATTTTTTTTACGAACGATAATGGTCGATTTATCGAATACTGAATGACAACAAATCTCTACTGACATGAATGAACAACTGCCTGACCAGCAGGCTGACCACAAGCAGCGCGAGCACTCGCTAGGTAAACTATAGGGAGTTTTTGTCGGTGTGGCAGACAGTACCTGAATTTGAACTAAGATCGGATCTAGAAAGATAAAATTTTTGGAATTGTCAATGTAATTTACTTGAAGAAAGAAACTGTATTAAATTCTTTTCGTTATCGAATAAAATATGTTCAAGTGGGGCAAAACGGTTGATATAAAAAAGTTGGTAATAAAGGATTAATTGAACAGTTAATCTGTTCTGAAAAACTCATTTCGAAGTTCTTTTCGTTTTTTTTGCTTTTCTTTTTCTTTTTTTTGTTATTGTTTTTTCTTAAATTGATTTCCGAAAAAAACTTCCGTGACCAACAACGCTCACGATTATTCACGCTCTCATCCGTAACCAATAAATTTTCGTTGTGAACAGTGAAGTTTGGGACATTTCAAGAAAACTGAGAAAAACGAGAAAACACAAAAAAGGTTCAATTTGAGTTTTGAAATTTTTTTGAATATGCTCATCTATTTCGGTTCATTTTGGTATATTTTTCTGCACAAAATCTTGACTAATTCGTTGCAAATTTAATGAAAAAAGAAACAGCTAGGAAATATCTTTTAAAAAGTATTTTTGGAGATTTCTCTACCAATTGCGGATATCATTATTGGCCGTCTCTCTCGGAAAAGAAGTGGGCATCTCTCCCATTTGGCAGGGGGAGATGGCCATCGCATTAACCCCAAGAAGAATTTTTTTTTTGGCACAATTCAACGCTTGGGTAGGGTTAAGGAGACCTCACAAAGTGAATATTTTTCAGCAGCGTTGAAAAAAAATAGCGACTGTAGACGGCCTCGAAGAAAGGCCAAAAATACATTTTCGGAGGTCGAAAACCGACCCCTATTTTTTTGGGATGTTTTTGAGGGAGGGTTGGTCGAGAAAATACCTGATCAGATGCATTTTTGACCCATCTTCGAATATACGAAGTCTCAGATTTTTCCTTTCTGCTGTTTAAAAGTTATTTCGAATGGCCATCTCTCCCGCGTGGCCGTCTCACCCGGAATTATCCTACATGTACCAATCAGAAAGATTTGATGATAAATCAGGGCGCGTCTGTAAATTAATTAAAAGTTTATATGGTCTGAAGCAATCACCTAAAATTGGAATGAGAATTTATAACGTATTTGAAAGCTTCAAAATCCGAAAGTACTGATAATGATCTGTGTGTTCATTATAATGAAGGCAGAAGTATTATCATGATTTTATTCGTTGATGATGAAGTAAAAATGATTAAAATTGTAAAAAGTGTAAATCATGAATTCAAGATTACGTTTGATACTACAATAAGTAATTATCTATCATACTTGAGGCTGAATATTAAAATGAAAGCAGACGGTATTTTCGTGAATCAATCTCAATATACAGAGGAAATCCGCAAATGACTCAGTCTTGAACACGAAAATTTTGTGTCTATTCCAATGTGATGAACGATGATGACTGATGGAGGAAAACACGTGAATGACAAACCGCCTAAAAAGGGGGGGGGGGTAACGTTAATTCAGGCGAAAAATGGCACATTTTTGCAATTTTCTTTTGACGACACAGTTGAAATCTATTCATTGAAACCAAAGGTACGTTAAAGTATAACATTCGAAGAACATTGTGTAAAATTCTCATGAAGAAATATTGAAAAATACGGCAATGGCAGCAATTATCCGAAAGCGTCTCAGAAAAGAAGTAGAATTGCGGTGCCCCTCATAACTTTATAACTATTGCACCGATCCTTTCGAAATTTTGAACATTATTTCTGTACATAATTTACGAAGTAATGACGGAGAGTTTTTCTCAAATTTATTGAAATTTCTTATTTTACAATACCAAATTAGCTGTTTTTTTTTTTTTACAAAAATCACGTTTTCCACTTCAAAGTGTTCCCAAAAAGTGACAAATTGAAATTTCGAAAAATCCCCTCGATGTTACCTGTGGAAAGCAATTATCTAACGGAAAAACTTTGATTTTTCGAGTTCAGATGATTCAGCACTGAGTTATGAGGGGCACCACAATTCTCCTTTTTTCCGAGATGCTTCCGAATAATTGCTGCCATTGCCGTATTTTCCAATATTTTTCCATGAAAATTTCACACAATATTCTTCGAATGGTATACTTTAACGTAATCTTCGTTTGAATGGATAGATTTCAACTGGGACACAATAATGACTTTATGAAACACAAGTCTCCGCGTAACGTCTCTGTGAGTAGACATCTCTACCATAACGACTCTATAGAAACACCGTACAACAAGTCTATCGAATGACAACTCTATCAAACGGCATTTCTACCAATAAACATCTCTACCAGATAACGAAAGTATTGCGCCGATCGCGAGCACTAACGACTCTATGGCAAAACAAATCTACCATATAACATCTCTACCGAATAACGTCTCTATGCAAAGGCATCCCTACCTATGTGCACCTATACCATGGTACAGGGTGAGTCCAAGGAAAAGGAAGGCGACCATGTTTTTTCGGTTCCATGTCTAAATATCTAATCGAAAATATCTAACGACATAATATCTAATGACAAAATATTCAATGACATGATTTTAGCACATGATATTCCGAAATTAAGTATTCTGGCTTAGATATTTTGTCGTTAGATATTTTAGATCAGATATTTAGACGTGTCACTGTTTTTTCGCAGCCACGGAAAAGCCCGATGATTTTCAATATTATGCACGAATGCGAAAAATATTTTGGAGCTACATCGGAGGGTAGCTCATCACTTTTTTTTCAAATAATGAAAAGAATATGAATTTTCACTACGAAATAATTGATTCGTCGTTGTAATTCATATGCTATAATCATTGCTTTATTGTTTTGATTTTTACAAATGAGAGTATTGCAGATACCTGCCAGTGAAGAAAAGTCACTAACGATCAGAATATGTTGAAAATATTTGCCTACAATTGTAAGATATAGTATGAGTAGCAACATATAAATCTAATTTTTTCATAAATGGGTTGGCTTAATGTTATCAAAAGTCGGAGAAGATAAACAGTGAAAGTGCCGATTTGAATTCATGGGAATTTAATATTTCCCCTCTGATCCATTCAAATTTTTGACGTCAGTATGGGAAAACGTCCCATCTCAAATTGTGACGGATGAACGTGCTATCTTAAATTGTGATAAAAGAACGTTCTATCTCAAATTGTAATAGAAGAACGTGCTATCTCGATTAGTGAACACACTTTCATTGATACGGTCCTAGAATTTGGAGTACCTCAGTATGCAGAACACTTTTACTGTTACATTATTTCTTTTTTTAAAATAATTTAGCTTGTGAATTGAAAACATAATTATGATAAGTTTGAATGAATTTGAAATTCTTTTCGGAGTATCGAGAAAGTGACCGGAACGCATTTTGGATTAAAAAAAAGTTTTTGGAGCAGAAATACTTACTCTCGCAACTCTCTATTATTCGTATACAACGCAGTGTCTGATTCAATAACATAAAAATGTAAACAATCCGCGATCAGCAGGATAGCATGTGGTGTTTTCGACGTATATGTTTTTTAAAAGTACGGACAAAGGTTTATTTTCTTCGTTCGGTCAATGTAACAGGTAAGCTAAGCGTCTTATGTTTTCCTTCATCATTCATTCAGTGGAGCTCGAAAATTAAACGTTGTGCTATTGCCGATGTATTAATGACGTAAAATATTTTCGCTATGGACGGTATGCTCGATTCTTATTGATTTTGACCATTAAAATTCTAAAGCAACTTATTGATCATTACATGTACTAATAAAGGATTCATCTAACTTTCGAAGTAGATAATTTTGAGCCGTGGAGTATTTCCAATTGTGGATCGCAGGCTGTACGCGTTGAATTACCGTCACATGTCGGAAGCGATCAACGAATTTGAAATGGTGTTTGATTGATGAGTGTGAATTATGATTCAAGGTGATGTAAAATATATGACATGAATGTGTGTGTGATAAGGGATTATGCATCGAAATTTGCTTGATTTGCATTGTTGACAGGCTTAGTTGTTACCAAATTATTATAGAGGCTGAATATCTCCGGGATTAAAAATTCATGTTATTGTCATCAATAAACAATCTCCTTTTTGTATTCAATTTCTGCTTTTATCATCCTGTTATCTAATTGCACGTCGAATTCATGGAGACAGACAAAACTAGACAAAAGATTTGTTAATATTTTCTAATGCGTTGATCAGAAAAATAGCTTCTCTAATCACGGCCGAGTACTTTAGTATCCACCCCGTGTCGGCTAGATAATTCCATTTTTTCGCATGTATTATCATACGCATGTATACTGTAACGTCATATTTGAATTACGTTACATTTCTGTCGTCTGGTTCGCGATAAGGTTATTAATTTATCGCGTGGCACCACAGAACGGGGATCAAACTTTTTCCGCCAGC
>JABSMS010015139.1:0-12372 GCA_018902275.1 Aleiodes sp. PSUC_FEM 10030003
GGATATTCACAAAAAACTCAGAACATAACATTCAAATTTATCTGAAATCCCCAAATTTTTCACACTTAGTTATGCAGTTGGCGTGGAGAATTGTAAGAATAATAATAAAATTTATTTATCATAGAAAAAAATCTTAAATTTTTTGTTTTCAATAAACCAAAAAAAATTGATTAATAAATTTAAAAAAAAATACCTTCATGAATTTCCGGTGACTTTTTTGGTGGCTGTGATCTTCTCCACGAGAACCACGAACTGTATCCACCAGTTCTAACTTCATTAGTTTTATTATCCTGATGATTAGTTAATTCCTCCTTCTTGTTGTTATCTTGCATTGGTAATGAATTAAAATTTTCAATAGTATGCTGTGGTAAACATCTCTGATAAGCAGCTAATGTTACAATAATTGGACATGCCGTTGTCCAATTATAATATTTTCCATTAATTTTAACAACTAAATTTGGATTATCATATAACTTAATATCAGTGCATATGTCTTCAAATTGAAGTTGATTTTGATTGAATAATTCATCAGTTGGACAATTATCATTGTCGAGTCCACCGCACAATGATAGGCTGACATCAAAATTTGTATCAAATATTGATTGTTTTTGTTCATCAAAATCACTGTCAAGTGACTTTGGACCGCCAATAGCACCTTCTACACTATTTGGACTTTGGGGTAAACTTGGACCGTTTCCTGATTCCGTGTCTTCCTCATCCATTGTTTTTCTCTCTGGAATTTAACACGAAAATAATCCCGTCACTCTATATTTTTTTCTTAATTTCAATCACGTTATTATTCATTTAAGTCGTCAACTTTCTTCAATTTTATTCAATTAATTGAATCCATTTCTTTCAGTTTTTCGAGAATTTCTGGAGAATGAGGGAGAGGAGGAGAATGAAAATGGTGGTGTTGGATAGCCAGGGAAATTTTCGATGGAAAATAGCGCTTCAATACTTTGAAATTTTCAGACAAATCGATTTTATTCCATCATCATCTTTTCACGAATATCTCGGGAATTAATGGAGATACGCCCTTTTTGCTTCGACCCATTTTTGTAGAGAATTTCAAAAGCTACAGTAGAGGTGTAGGGCAAAAGAGGCGTATCTCCATTAATTTCTGAGATATTCGCAAAAAACCGATGGTGAAATAAAATCCATCTGAAAATCTCAGTCGTTTTTTTGGAGATATTTCGAAGAGCAGTGGAGCAGAAAGCATTTTATTGTGGAGTTTGGAATCGGAAATTTTGGGGGGTATCCAATGAAACCATTTTTATCGTCTTGTCAATCGTACTTCATCCAGAAATGTCAATTTTTGATGAAAATTCATTAAATTAGTAAAGTGAAAAACTCGATGACTCATTTTTCGGTGATTCTTTATAAAATGTCTTGGAATCGTACGGAGATGGAGCGATTTATGTTATCACCTCCTTCGAAGGTCTAGTTTTTTGAAAGAAAAAGGCCATTACATAAATTACTCGATCTTTCTCGGATTCCATGATAATTCTTGGAAACTGCATTCAAATTCAACTTAATTCATCTCGTTACTGCTACCAATTTTTTTATACTTTATCGATTATCTCCAGAACTAAAGCAAATAGAGAAAAAATCCTAGAGACCCTTTTTGTAGCTTTTGAAATTCTTCACAAAAAAGGTCTCTTGCAAATTTTCTCTAACGCTACTTGTTTCATGGATATTCGCAAAAGAAGCTGAAAAGAATTTTTTTAATTTTCATTTATCACTTCCCTGCTGATTTGATTATTGCGTTCTCAAAAATATCTCGAAATGTGAGAAAGATAGAGAAATTTTGGTAATAACCTTTTTTGTAGAGGAGAATTGGAGCTGCAAAAAAATTCCCCACAAGAATTTCGCTATCTTCTTTGAATTCCGAGATAATTATAAAAAATTGAATTCAAATAAAAATTCATTCGTTTTTCCATGTCATTGAAACTATTTTCCTGTATATCTCCGAAATTGTGAGGTTTACGAGAATTTTTCAATAAACCTTTTTTGTAGTTTAGAAACTTTCCCACAAAAAGATTTTTGATAAATTCCGATAATTTCATTATTGTCGGAGATATCCCCAAAATAGTTCATTAGTGAAATGAAAAATTTGGGATGATTCAATTTCGCTGCAATTAATTTCTAAAGTATCTCAAAAATTATGGAAGATAGAGTAATTTTGGTGAGAACCTTTATCCTCTAATTATTTCCACTGAGCAAAGAAGGTGATTAGAATAATTACTCTAACTCGGTCAAATCCCAATAATTAAAAAGAATTAATTACAAATTAAAATGAGTTTCCTCATTTTTTCACTTGATCGCTGAATTTCAATGGATTTTAAAAACTTAATAAACTTTTCTAAAAACGTACGCAAAACTCTCATCAAAACACGGACAATATAATTAATTATCAGAGAAAACGAATTAAATCATTAATTATGTGGCTTCGTTACAATTTTCCAACGGCAAAAAGCTAATTAAAAACCGAACCCCAGTATCTAAAGTGCAGGCATGAATAATGTATGAAAAAACAGTTTAAAAAATTGAAAAAAAAAAATATAGAATAATTCGAGTTAAACAGCATAAGTTTAAGCACAGAAACAAAAAGCTGATGATGAAGGGCAGCTGAGAGACAATACCTTTAGCAACAGTTGCTCCACGATGCGATGTTGGAAAATATAATGCAGCAACTTCTGGATCCAATTCATCAGCATTAATGTCACTCAGATAAATTCCCTCTGATTCTGGATTATGTCTAACACGTGATGTCTTCTTCATGAATGAGAACATACCGCTGAGCATTGAACGCTGTACCTCAGCTGCCATGAAGCAATGTTAGCAAAATTAATTTTGTTAGTTGGAAAATTGTGATTAAGCTTTTGACACCGATGATGTTTTTTTTTATTTTTATACGTTATATTAATTATTATTTGATTTCATGATTAACGTGAGGTTTATTTGGACATAATTATTATTCACGGTTTTTATTCAAATTAAAGAAGACATGAAAATTGCGGAGTGAAGGGAAGAAGAGTGAGTGTTTACAAAAAATTGAAGAGCGAAGTGATAAAATTTGATGAATCGATGTTTTTTTTGAAATATCTTGGAATCTATGGGAGATCGAGACATTTTTGAGGAAAACTTTTTTGTAGTTTCTAAAATTCTCTGCAAAAAAGATCTCTTGCAAATTTTCTCTAAAGATGCTAATTTTACAGATATTTGCAAAAGAAGATGCAAGAATTTTTGTAACTTCTTCATTTATCACTTCATTGCTGATTTCAGCATCGGATTTGCGGAAATATCTCGGAATTTAAGGAAGATAGAGAAATTTTGGTGATAACCTTTTTTTGTACAGGAGATATTCTCGAAAAACCGACGATAAAATTTCAGGAGTAAAATGATAAATGAAGAGCTCAAATAATTTATTGCATCTTCTTCTGCAAATATCTACGAAGCGAGTGGCTTCAGAGAACAATTACTAGAGACTTTTATGTAGAGAATTTTACAATTTTAATTTCTCTATCTCTGTTAGATTCTGGGATATTTACGAAAAACAGTTCATTCAACTGAATTATTTGTTCTTAATAATTAGTTTGTTTTTAAAATATGTTAGAAACCAAGGAAAATAAAGAAACTTTTGTAATGACCTTTTGTGTAGCTCAAAATTTTCTCTATAAAAAGATTCCTATAAAAATTTCTCTATCTCATAGATTTCAAGAGATATTGAAGAACAATGCAGTGAATTGAATTTACAGTAACCGATTTTTTCATATTTTCTTAATTATCTCCAAAACTAAAGGAGATGGAAGAATTTTCGTGAAGGCCTTTTTTGTAGCTCTTCAAATTCTCTACGAAAAAAAGCTCTTGTGAATTTTCGCTAAAGCCACTCTTTTCATAGACATTTCCAAAAGAAGCTGCAAGAAATTTTTTGAGTTTTCATTTATCACTTCACTGCTGATTTCATCTTCAGTGCTTTAAAAATATCTCCGAATCTAAGGAAAATAGAGAAATTTCGGTGATAACCTTTTTTGTAGAGGAGAATCAGAGCTACAAAAAAGGTCTCTACAAAAAATCCTCTATCTCTCATAGATTCCGAGATAATTAAAAAAAAACTGGGATCAAGTTCAAATTAACTCACCTCGTTCTTCCACTTCATTCTCAAATATCTCCGGAACTAAGAGTAGCGAAATTTTTTAAAAAAGTTTTTGTACGCATATTGCTCTATCTCTCTCAGATTCAAAGATATTCCACAGATAATAAAAATTTCCTTCTCCCTGAACTAGAAATTTCATATTTTATCATAAAAATTTACCATCATTCTGAGGCGCTGAACTCGTTGAAGTATTCATTGTATGGACGACTTCCGGTGGTGGGCTTGGCAATTCACCCCATCTCCAACTCTGCTGATGCCCTTTATCTTCGTCTCTTTCTTTACCTTCTTGCTGAATTTTTCTCATTTCAAATTCAGTGTCTGATTGCACTGGTGAGCATGGCCTAGAATCCCGGTTCCTTTTAATTTAGAAAATAAAAAAATAAATTTAACAATAACATCAATACTAAGGTGTCTTGTCTCTTCATCTTCGTGTTATGTAGAGCGTGTTTCTTCAACTAATAATTTTTCTGCTATTTTCTTTTATTAAATTACAAAACTATTCTACTTTCGAAATCATATAAATAATGAAAAATCCAACAATTAAGGAAATATTCATTTTTCTATGATGACTCAAGATAACATTGCATCTTGCTGGTTGAAAATTGTTACAAAATTGTTTTGGAATAGTTTCAACTAATTTCTAGTGCACTAATGTACATTTTCATGCCTTATTTACTTACTTTGTTACTTCTGTGTCACTAAAAAAATGAAAATCTGTTTCTGGCGGTGGATTCGATAGCTCAGGAGGTGCAACTGCATTCTCCGGTGATGGTATTGGCTCCTAAATAAAAAAAAAGTTATTCATTTAATTCATTTTGAAAGAATAAAATTTTCAAAGTATAATGGGAAAATGCTGTAAATTGAATTCTGTTGAATATCTCGGAATCTGGGGGAAATAGGGAAATTTTTGTAGGGACATTTTTTGTAGAGGAAAAAAGGGTTACAAATAGGTCTTTACAAAAACTTCGCTAACTGCCTCAGATTCAGTTATTCTATTAACACCGATGACAAATAGGAATTTTTCCTTCTAAAGTTAATAAGTCGATAAATTGTCAGCATTTCATCAATTTCATTAGAAAGCTCGGATTTCAGCTGGAAAATGCTATAATGCAATTCTTTTTGGTCCAATAAACTCGGAGATATTCCAAAAGAAAAAAAATGAATTAAATATTTTCAGAGGAGATAGTGGCACCTTAAGAAAAATTGAAGATTGAATTTTTAAAAATAAAAAGTTGAAAAAAAAATTTTAATCAGAATTTTTAGAATAAAAAAACAATGGAAATATTGGAAAATTTAAAATTACAAAGGAAGACAAGTTTCTTAATTTCCCAAGAACCAAAAATTTCAATTCTCAAATAGTTCCAAAAATTCATTCATTTTTTCGTTCAAACTTTCATTAAAAAAAAAAATGTAAAAAAACAAATCTTCTCAAAAAATCTTCCAAAAAGTCAATTTTGCCATGTTTTCTTAAAAATAATCAATGGAGCTCCATCCCCCCCCCCTCACTCTCCTCCCTCTCAAAACCCATAGATCCAAAATCAATTGCATTATAAAATTTCCCTTTTGAAATTTCCTTGTTTTTTCACTAGAATCCTTCAAAAAAATAAATTCCCAGTCCTTTCTTCCCAGTTTTTCTGAAATATTTCTGAAACTACTCGAGCTACCAAAATGTCCCTCAATTTCTTTATTATAGCTCGAATTCCTACAAACAAAAAAGCTCCCCACAAAAAATCCCCTATCTCCCCCCAATCCCGAAATTTTTCCCAAAAACCAAATGAAGGAACAAAACAAAGAAATTACTGGTTCATGTTGAGAGACTTCCACAGCAGGAACTTCTCCCTCACTGATCTCAGTCTGGCTGCTGCTGCCATTGCTCGTCTTCCTCTGCGATCCCTTCTTCTTCATGATGCTCTTCCTCTTCCTCTTCCTCTTGGACATTGGCGGTGCCTTAACCTCTTCGCTCACTTCCTCCTTAACGATCTTCTTCTCGACAATAGTATTAGACTCATCGCTTGATTTTTCTTTGGCACTGCTCTGCGGATCATCATTAATGGGCCTGAAGTCATTATTGACGACGCTAATTTTCCTAATTTTATCAGACGATGTAACAGCAACAAATGATTTTGGCGTTGAGACAATTGGCTTTGGCTCTTCCTCATTAATATTATCCATATCAAATATTTCTTCCTCAGTCTGCTGATTCTTCTCCTCTCTCTCCTCCTTCATCTTCCAGTCATTGAGCAGAGCTTTCTCGAATGATGGCCGTTGTTCTGCCGGTAATTCCGGAAAATTCTCCTTGAAAAGACGCTCTCTGTCCTCAACTTTCAATGCCGAATACTCATCTCTTATCATTTGTTGCTTCTGAATCGTTGACATTGTACTCAAACTTTCACGGAATATTTTGTCTCTCTCCTCGTAAGTCATTGATGCTATCTGCAGCCATTTGTCTCTGTGTTCAGCTGGTAAATCTGAAAATTGTTCGATTAGAAAATTTTCACGCTGATCTGGCGGAAGCGATGACATTTGCTCCAATTTTTCACGCTCTATTGAGAGAACGGAATCACGTAGAATTTTTTCATGCTGCTCCTTTGGTAAATCTGAGAGGAGATGGAAACGAGGGGGTGGAAAACAATTGTCATCTGGTATTGGTGAACATGCTAAGTGAGGTGGAATCTCAGAATCATTGTGCGTTGCATCGTATGGGACTTCTTCAACGAAAAATGCTTCACCAGAGTCACCAAGTTTCATGTGAATTTGTTGTGGCTCGCCATTTATTTCAATGTCCACCTGAATTCAAATTCAATTGTGATTAGTATTTATCAAAGATTTTTCAGGAATTGAATTGAACTAATTTTTTCAATGAATTTGAGAGAGAAATTCATGTTTTGTTGAAAAGAAGTAAATTGAGGAAAATAATGAAATGAGAGGATGGGATGGATCATTTCTTGCATATATCTCGGAAATTAAGAGAGATAGGGCAATTTTACTGAGAGAGTTTTTTGTAAAGGAGAAGAAGGGCTACAAAAAAGATCTCGGTGAATTTTTCTCGATCTCTCATATTTTTTGAGTTATTCCTGATAAGCCGATGATGAAATCAGTAGTAAAGTAATAAGTGAAGAAAATTTGACAAAAATTCTTTCATCTTCTTTTGCAAATATCTCTGGAATGAGTAGCTTTAGAGAAAAATTGTAAGAGACCTTTTTTGTAGGGAATTTCAAGAGCTACAAAAAAGGTATCAGTAAAATTTTCCTTGTCTCCTTTAGTTTCGAAGATAATTGAGAAAATATTGAAAAATTTAAAACATTAAATTCAAGTCACTGCGTTTTTCCAAATATCTCGGAATCTATGAGAAATAGGAAAATTTTTGGAAGTATCTTTCCATAGAGAAAATTACTAACTATAAAAAAGTTTACCAGAAAAGTTTTTCTATCTCTCTCAATTTCCGAGATATTCTTAAAAACCAATGAAATCAGCAGTGATGATAAATGAAGAAAACTCAAAACATTTTCATCTCTCGCAAATATCTATAGAACAAATAGCCTTAGAGAAAATTTGCGAGAGACCCTTTTTGTAGAAAATTTCAAAAAAATATTTATTTTTTTCTCCCATATTTTCCAGGATATTCCCAAAAACAATGATGAAATCAGCAATGAAGTGATGAAAGAAAAGAAAAAAAATTCTCTCATCTGCTTTTGCAAATATCTATGAAACGAGTAGCTTCCGATAAAATTTACAAGAAATTTTTTATAAAGAATTTTAATAGCTACAAAAAAGGTTTCTTCAAAAATATGAAAAAATCGATTGCAGTAAATTCAACTCCCTGCATTTTCCTTAAACATCTCAGAATCTATAAGACATAGAGAAAATTTTGTCATGACCTTTTTCATAGAGAAAATCATCAGCTAAAAAAAAGGTTCTATAAAAATTCTTTTATCTCCCTTAGTTCCCGAGATATTCTCAAAAAACCAATTTTCCTCAAAATTAACCACTCATTTCCCTAAATTCATCTCAATTTCAATCAAACAAAATAAATAAATAATGATGAAGAAACTTACGACTTTTTCTCGTGATCTCAGTACACCAAGTTTTCCAAATCTAACATGAAATGGTGAACAAGTGAATGAGCCATCGTCCTGCTCAACTACAATAACATCGATCGCACCAGTCAGTGTAGCAGCATTAATTTCGTTATAAAAATCCCGAAAATTGCTTATAAATTTGCCAATGTAGTTCATGCTGTACATCTTAAGGTCAACCTACACGGCTAGTTCCCAGGAGAAGGTTAAAAAAATTTCCCCCACTAAAAACCAATAAATAAATCCTTTGCTCTCCTCTCCAAACGTGAATAACAAAGTTATTTACGTGAATTTAACCGATGGCAAGTGTTAAATTGGGGTTTTCCCCCTCTGTTGTAATTGCAAATTGGTTATTCAAATGTACTTGTGTGTCTCATCTGTTCATTTTGACAACGGCCAATGAATTACTCCATTTTATCGTCTCTCGACATTTCTCCTCTCAGAATTCTCCCTTCACCTTGTTAAATCAATGTTACTTGCGAAAATAAGAGAAAAAAATTATTCCACAATCGAAGAGAACTCCGGAAACTGTCAATGCCAGAATTTTCGGAGCACAGGTGTCTCTTATCACTCACAAAAAAAAACAAAGAAATGTCTCTCACAAAAACTATAAAAATTTGATTTAAATCTTCACTTCTTTTTAATATTAATTGAATTGTCTCTGCTATTTATTATTTCCAATTCACTTGGATAAACGTAGGTGTTGCGTGCACCTTGACGGATCCTTTGTCCCTTGAGGGGCTCTCCTGGTCTGTCGTATTCACAAAGCAAGCAGCGCCGGTCGTGAATACACGTTTTTCATCAGAGCAGTGGGGATAATACTCCGAAACGTCAGGGAAGAGGGGTCACGTGGTACTCGGTGAAGTCCAATGACGGAGCAATGCTGTCACCCACTGTGGCGGTCGATAAAGATGGCCGGGGCCACGTGATCAAGCGAGCGGAATTTTTGATTATCTTTGTTCTGTAAGAGAAGAGAAAAGAATTAAAAAATGGGGATTTTTTATGGGGAGAATTGATTTGCGATGGAAAAGAGAGTGGATTGATTTTCCGATGAATTAGGTGAAATTTTTTGAGGTTTTTTTTAATAATAGTGGAGGAAGATAAATTTATTTGTCTGGTTTTTTTTTTTGGATTAAAAAATATAGTAATATAGTAAATATAGTTTTTGTAGGTTTCATTTTTGTCTGATCGATATGATTCTATTTTCTTAATTTAATTGTTGAATTTTTAATTTGTGATTCCTGATAATTTGAGTAAATTTTGGGTCTTCTAGGAATTTTGATGATTCTAGTGGAAATTTGAGGTGGAAATTGATATAATACAATGCTTGCTAGTCTAATACTTCTCGAATTATTCAAAAAAAATAGTTTTTTAAAAAATCTTATTCTCTTCGTTATTTCGATTATCATTGCTCCAAAATCAATTTCTTGCAGCATTTTTCAACTAAATTTTTCCGGACTATCCAATGAAATTTTCAGAATTTCGAAAATCAAAAAATTAAAAAATGCAATTTTTTTTTGAAAAATCGAAAAAAATCGTAAATGTTACGCAGAGAATTTCCGATTTTCTTTAAAAAAACATTTGATTAAATATTTATTGCAAAAGTGGTTCGACTTTCATCAGTTTTTATTCAATATCTCGGAATTTAACGGAGATAGAGAAATTTTCATCGAAACCTTTTTTGCAGCTCTCACTTTCCTCTACAAAAAAGGTTTCAACAAAAAATTCTCTATCTCCCTTAGATTCCCAGATATTCCGAAAAAACCATTTGCAAAATGAAATTGACTGATGTCGTTTTCCCACTTCGCTCCAAAAATAATCAAAACCCCCAAAAAATCAACAGTTTCAAATAACTGTAACGGAAGAGTCATTCTCCCTCGAAACCTGTTTCCTCCATTTTTTTGCAACTATTCCAAAAAATTCCGCTCAACTTTTTCTTCTATTAAATACGAATACTGTTAAATGTCGAAATGCAAATCACGCAGTTATGTAATTCTAAATTGCCGTGACGTAACTCAGTGAATTTGTGTGACGAAAAGAGAGAAAAATAATGCAAAAAAAAATTATTTGATTCTAAGATTCTACAATTCACGTTTCACGGAAACTATGAGAAAGATTGTGAATTAACATTGAACTCCATCACGTTGCAACGTTTCCTGTAATATCACGAACGTATCATCACATAATAAATGGAGGAAGGAAAAAAAAAGTGAAACATTAACAGATATTCCGTGAATTATAATCATCGTTGATCATTGAATCATAATTTCCTGATTATTATTAATTTCAATAGTGTCACGCTGTTCCCCAGTGAATTAGCGATGGACATTGAACTGGTACGTGGGTACATGTACGTGGTTAATTCGAGTGTGTGTCGTGTCAGAGCAATTGAACATTGTACCTCAACTCGAGAGAAAAATAATAATGATAAAATAAAAGTTTTACAATTTTTTTGTAAAGGCGAGAAAAAAAAATTAAATGTTACTTTTTTAAAGTAAATATTTGCATAAAAATACATTGACCTTCCTGGCGTTATCCCGGGACAATCGATTGGTTGATGATTCAAGGTCAGAAATCAAGCGTCTTGTGTGTTTCGAGACTTTTTTTTGGCAATTCAACAAATTGGGCAATTCAAAATTGCGAGAGAAATAACTACGTTCCCGGTATGTTTGTTTTCTCGAATGAATTTACAAACAATTGAATATTCAATGAGAGGAAAATATTTTTAATGTTATGAAAATTATTGGTAATTTGAATTTGTAATTGTTAGGAGTGACAAGACGCGCGCGTCAGGCTTTGTCGTCACGCTGCGTAAAAATTATCATCGAAAATTTTCTACAAATCGTGCGTAAAATAATTCCATTTTTTTTTTAAAAAAGCATTTTGGAACAAGAATTTTCGGATTTAAAAAATTTTGAAAATTCTATTGGGTAGCCAGGAAAATTTGAGCCAAATTTGAACCAATAATAACCGAGATAATGAAAAAAATAAGAATTTTTATGAAAAATTGGTTTTTTGAATAACTTAGGAGTAGGGTTTTTTTCTTAATTTTTTTTCCGTAGCTTTAAAAATGTTTAGTGACTGGAAAAATAGTGGAAAATCGATAAAACCAAATGCATTATGTTCTTAAACTAATTTTGAAAATTTCAATGAAATTTTTAGGGCATTTAGGAAGCTATCAACGGTGGAAATCAATAAGTAATGTTACATGTATTTAAATGGGAAATTCATAAAAATTTGTCATCTCTGTTAAAGAAATGAAAAAATTCTGAAAAATTTTGAGCATATAGATTTATTTTCAACACTATTACCTATGAAAATTTCATAATTATTAGGAGAATCCTTTTTTTTAAATAGATGAATGTTTTTGCAATAAAAAAAAACTTTCCGAATAATTGTGGAATTTTCATCTAAAATTATGTTTAGAATTACTCTGTGCACTGAAAACATTTCAGAGTTTTTCCACTATTTTTTACGAAGATATTATCAATTTTTACACATTTCTCATTAAACCATGCCATTTTATTAATTAATTTTCTCCGTTAATAACTTCCTGAATGCCCTAAGAATTTTACTTATTTTTTTTATCATATTATAAAAATAATCCATTGGATTATTTTCCAAATTGAGTTTTCCGATTTTTTCAGAGTCAATCAACATCTCTAAATACGTAAAAAGAAGCCTAAGGGCTGAAGCTATGTACTCTTCATAATTTTTGTAAATATATCGTCGCCGTAGAATCAAAGGGGCGTAAGTGTCATTTTCTCTTTTCGATTAACGAAAATATGTAACTTATCGTTCTTCCAGAAAAATGAATTCATGTGACCTCCGAAAAATGGCACTTGCGCCCCTTTGATCCTACGACGACAATATATATGGTTTCATGTTTCTCATTATTTATTTTGATGAAATCTTTAAATTAAAAAAAAATGTTATTTGAATAATTCAGTAATAGTTTTGTATTTTCTTTAAAAAAAATTCCCCTAGCTTCAATTTCTTCTTATTCAAACAATCAAGGTTGTACAAACATTGAAACTTCACTGTAAATATGAGTTATAGCCTTCGGGCTGCTGCCATAGTCATATTTATCTAGATGAATAAGCTTTGTAAATGATTGTATCTTGCTGTCTTAATTTACGT
>JABSMS010015150.1:0-12369 GCA_018902275.1 Aleiodes sp. PSUC_FEM 10030003
ATTCTTTTATATACAAATTTTCATCTATAATAATATAGAATAATCAATAAATATCGAATAATATAATTTGCGAATAATATAATTTAATGGAGTACCAGGGGAATTTAATGCACAAGGAATTATTCTGATTGGCCGTGACCTATTCATGTCTCTGACGCATCTATTTATTTAATTTCTATCACTGGTAGATCATTCCGTGCATAGAATCTATGATTGATGATATTTCTTTGTAGCTTCCAGTTGTCACGTTATCATATTCGTCACGGCAACTCAATTCTAGTGGTCATCATCGTTACTGCAATAAGGATAAGGCAGTTGACAATGTGACATCAGTAATAACTGAGCAGTTGTCTTTCGGATCGAGTTCTGAGTGGGAAAAGTCGAAGAAATTAGTGGAAGAAAGAACTCAATAATCATGAACTTTGGAATCGTGATTTTCCTGATTATTCTATCATTCGAAAAGTTAGAAACCATTATGGTTCCGGAGGACACGATTCAACGCATAGAAGATCGGCGTAATCGTGAGTTGATTAGTACCGATATAACATCGGCATCTGACCGATTGATTGAATTAACTAGAACAGTCGATTGCTTGATAACGTTTGTTGAACTGCACATGAAGCAGTTGACTTCAAGAATGTCAATATTTTTATCGGAAACCGGTGATCCTGACATTTCCAGTTTCTACTTACCGAAACTTCAGGAAGTTCGTCCTACATTCATATCGATTGGTGACATAGAATACTCATCCGAAGACCATGGTTCACTCGATGCGCTGCTAATACTGACCAGTTTCGAGGATTTCGGGAATATAACGACGAACTTGATTGATCTCTGCGGCAGAGATTGCAGATATGGTATCTTAATGACATACATCGTATTGGACGAGACCAGTTTCATGGAAGAAGCGAATAATTTGGTTGAGTTACTGTGGTCCAAAAAAATCGCGAGAGTTGTGATTCTTGGTTCTGTTGGTGACACACTATTCGCCGCGCAAAGTCAGAGCTTCAGGGCTAATGAATCCTTGACGCCGTCTTCCCCAATTTTGATTGGTAGATGCAGAAATAATGAGTGGACGCATAGCGCCAAAGTATTTCCACCAATGAAGATAAGTTCTGCCAGAGTCCATTTCTCGATCATTGATAATGAGCCTTACACTTCTGTAGAAATCGAAAATGGTACAGTTGTTGGATTCGATGGTACCGAGAGCTTCACCATTAAATTTCTGGCAAAGCACTTCGAATTTGATTTAGTTCCTGCAGTCGTTGAATGGGGAAATAAAACAACATTTGAGGAGGAAATACAGGAAGAATTCAATGATTCTACTCCTACCGACTTCGTTATCGGTGGTTTGTATTGGAGGAAGATGAAAGGTGTTGACTTCACAATACCTTACAACGTAGTCAGAATCGTCTGGTTGGTGCCTATCAACACAAATCTTTCGCTTTTTGGATTGATATCACCCCTGACGCCACGGATTTGGTATCTTTCAATTGCCTCACTCATCTTCGGAGGTATTCTGAAGTTTCTTCTCTTCAAGAAAATGTCATTTCTGGAAATATTTTCGTTGGTCATGGGCTACGGATGGCCAAACCAACCGAGCATATTGTCGTACAGGATAAAATTCATATCCTGGGTTTTCTTCGGTTTCATCCTAACTCAGGTTTATCTTGCATCACTAGCCGGACAGTTGTTAGTGCATGATAACAAGCAGATAGACACAATGCAGGAACTTCTCGATTCTGGTCTAGCTTTCGGAGGTACAGCTAGTCACAAACAGCTGTTTAATCGATCAGTAGGTGATGAGCACGAACATTCAACTATGATAGAAGCTATTCATGATAAATTCATTGTTTTCGATCACGATGAGTATCCAGCTAAATTCCAAGAATTGGTGCATGGTGAGAATACGTCTTTGGCGCTTGTCGTTGTACTGAATATATCGTCTATAGGCAAAGGCATATATGAGCGGAAGTGTCATAAATTGAAAGGATCAATAACAGCGTTGCCTCTTGCTTTTGCAGCGTGGAAGGGATTACCGTTTTTGACACGAATTGATACCACATTGGGCAGATTGATTCAAGGTGGTCTCACTCTATGGCCGGCTAGGATAAAAGCTCATCTCGAACACGTGCGTCATCATGCAGAAGAAGGGGAAATTGATCCTAATTTGAAACTCGAGAATATTGCTCCTGGTTTCTTGTTGCTTATTATGGGGCACATCGCGGGTGTCATTTGTCTTTTTGGGGAATTAGCTGTTAATTGGTGGTTCAATCGCAAGCAAGTGAGAAACTTGAAGAAAAAAATTAAGATGGATAAGTTGAGGAAGTGGAGGAAGAAGAGGGTTAGGTTCAATGAGAAGAATTTGAGAGGGAATGATTTTCAGAACCAGTTGAGGAAGAAAGTGCTTAAACCAAATGTGACGATTGGCTTCTATGATCGTAATGGAGTAGCCTGGAAAATCGTTTAAAATTTTGAATCTTGTTAAGTTTGATTTTGTGTGAATACCGAAAGCTGGAGGTAACAGTTCTGCTTTTAATCATTGTGGATTCATGGAATTTCTGATAGTCATAGTTGAGCATTAGTTGCACGGTTTATTTGGAAATATGATAGGAATGATGAATACTTAGAACTAATTTTTTTCAGCATGAATCTATAATATTATGACAATTGAGTTGGAGAAGTTTCGAAGAAGGATAATTAGATTCAATGCGGAAGAGAGTTCTCGAACGGAATTTGATGGATGGCGATGATAATAGCAATGAGAAGTTTGAAGTTTAAAATTCAGAAGAAAATCGATATTATGAAGTTTTCAAACTTATTCGTAACATGAAGTTCTTTTTCTCTCGTTTAAGAATGAAACTACGGGGATGAAATTCCGTGAATACTTTCAAACTTCGGGAATTATTGCCATAATTTGAGACAACTTTAATAGAATATTATGGATTATTTGAATGAGAATAGTTTGAAATGAGGAATTTATGACGGGTGTTTTATTTTCATCACGTACAAATGTCAAATGATTATTCTGCATATATCGTCGCCCTAGAGTCAAAAGGGCGTAAGTGAAATTTTGTAGAAATCTACAAAAATTGAATCTACATTAATTTTTCCATAAGAATACTAACTTACGTCCTTTTGATTCTAGGGCGACGATATGATTAAATAGGAATTTCAGACTCTAATAATTTCTTGAATATTGCACCAATCACGATTTCCAAAATTCTAGAATAGCTGAAAAAATGCAAAAATGAAATCAACGGAATTTTTTATGTAATTTAAAAAAAATCTCATCTTCACGATATACTCTGTTGTTGTACATATCTTTTCTACTCAGTGTGGTTGCAAATAAAATGGAATTGAAGTAATTCCTGAATTTATTAGTACTTAGTACCTTTTTCCAACCACCTCAATCACAAAATCATGTATTTTCAGAAATTTGATTAGAATTCAAAAATGAAAGTCATTAAAGTTAATTATTCTGCTCGTTAAAAATTATTTGATCTTAACTGAACTGAAACATTTGAGAAGTTTCTCTTCAATAAAATGCACCATTACTGATTACGTTCAATGTGGAGGACGAAAATAATCATGAAGAGTTATTTGAGTCAACTGTTCAGTCAATTCAAGAATATCGATATTTTCGATGATAACAAACGATCCAAGTATTTCCAATTGTTATCTATCAAAACTCTAAGAACCTCGTTTAACCTACATCTCAATTGATATCTCGAACATGCCATTTCCCACCTTCTGCCCACTCGACGCACGACTGATCTTTGAGAGCTTCAAGGAGTTTAGAAATTCAACGTCAAACTTGATTAATCTTCGCGCTAGAGACTGTATTAAAAGCTATCTCATCCGACGAAAGTTTGATGAAAGAAGTTGATAATCTTCGTTCAACTATTATGGAGTAAATGAATTTGTAGTGATACGCAGACCTGTTGATGACAAGTTACTGTGGAAAGTCAGAGTTTCGGGGATAATCGATCATTGGAGGCGACGAATCCAATTTCAATTGGTAACGAAAATAAGTTCTTCTGATTTCTAATGTTTGAAATTGATTGGAAATGTTCTTCGTGCTTCCTGCACAGCAGCTATCGGAGAAAGTTTTACAGAAAGCGACTTTCTCGTTGCTGTGAAACGAAAGTTCCAGAAATTTTCGACGATTCCGAAGCACTGGACGAATATTCATTTTATTCAGAGAAAACATGTTTTTAGTTCGAATCTCTAATTCGGTCGAAAGCATCACCGGTTATTTTCGCCATCCATCACGAGGATCATTTGGATGTGAAAGGTAAACGCGTGAAAACGTATTAACGGATTTGAAAATTCGATAACGTAAATATGCAATGGACAATAGTGCAAAATGCTTTTATCCACTAAAATGCGTCACGGCTAATGATGTTTCATATGGATAACGAGAATAACCGTGATGGATTATTCCAGGTGACACTATCCTATTTAATATCTCTATCTCTTCATAATTCCTGTTTATTTTCAACACTGGTCAATAGTTCCGTGCAACAAATTTCTCATTATTAGAATTTTTGTTTGTTTTTTCATAGCCTGCAATCCTCACATTATCACACAATGTCACGACATTTTAACACAATGTCTCAACTTTTGGTTGAATTATCAAGAACACTTGTTTGAATCGAGTATGCGAAATTCATTTGAAATATAATAACATTTTTAAAATTTTACGTAAAGCAGTTTAATTGAACAATTACAATATTTTCCTTCAGAACAAGTACTTTCTGTTCCTCTCTATTCACTCGCGTATCCCATTTTCGTCATCAATCATAAAGATCATTTGAATATGACAGGTGAACGCGTAAACTGTTGACTAATTTGAAAATTTGATAACATAAATAAGCTACAAATTACCCTACTGCGAAATGCTCTTATCCATTAAAATCCATCGTGATTAATGATGCACGTGGATAACGAGGATGAGCATGACGGATTATTTCAGGTGCCACTAACGCTGTTTTACATTCTATATGATATTCTTTTTTTTTTCCACTGGTCGATGGTCTCGTGCATTCAATTTATGATTACTAGAATTTGTATTCGTTCACAGCCTTTAATCCTCACGTTATGAAACTCGGCACGACAAGTAGACGTCAATATCTCATCATGGTTGCGGTTCTCGGTGGAATTGAGGCAGTGTGAAATGTCCCGCGTTGAAGAGCAATCGGTTTCATTCTCGCTGTAAGCCTGAACGTGAGAACCCGGGAATAATTTTCGGAGGAACAAAAAATTCCTCCCATCAAGAATCTGAATACTTATTAAACATGAACATTCAAGTCTGCGTAATTTTATTGATAGTTTCCTCAATTAATGAAGCTGGAACGATTGTCGTACTGGAAGAATCATTTCAACGTGTGGAAGATCCGAGCAATCGTGAGCTGATCATTCCTGACGCGATATCAGCATCCCATCTTCTGAATGAATTAGCAAAAACCCTTGATTGCCTAGTGACATTTGTGGAATCGCACATGAATCAATTGAATTCGAGGATTTCGATATTTTTTACGGAAACGAACGATGCCCATGTCTCCATGTTTTATTCATCGAAATTCCAAGAAGTTCGTCCAACGTATATATTAACCGACGAAATCGGGAATTCATCCGATCGCTACAGTTCACTCGACGCATTGCTAATAGTAACCAGTTCCAACAATTTGGCGAACTTGACGTCAGAGTTGATTGATATTTGTGCGAGGGACTGTAGGTATGGTGTTCTGATAACAACTGTCTTACCTGATGAACAAAGTTTCATGGAAGAAGCTAATAATTCCGTTGAATTGTTGTGGCTCAGAGGAATCGCTACAGCAGTGATCCTTGGAACCGTCGGTGAGACACTATTTGCTGCACAGAGCCAAAGTTTCAGAGCTAACGAACTAGTGAAGCCAGCTGATCCAATTATGATCGGCAGCTGCACCAAAAAAGTATGGATTGAGGAAACCGAAATTTTTCCACGTATGAAGATGAATTCCTCGAAAGTTCACTACGGAGCTCTCGAAAATCAACCTTACAGTTATGCTGCAAGGGCGACGAATGGTACATTTGCATATATGAGGGGCCTGGAAAATTTCATAGTGCAGACTCTGGCAGGGACTCTCAATTTCAAAGGAATTGCATCGCTCGTGGAATGGGGAAAAGGAACAACAGTCAAAGAGGAAATAGTGGAGGAGTTTCGTAATTCCAGATTCATTGATTTGATCATTGGGGGTTTGCGATGGGCACCAATGGAAGGTATTGAGTTTGCAACGTCTTACGAAGTAGTGCATATTGTTTGGATGGTACCTGCTAATTCGAATCTATCTCTCCTTGGATTGATATCGCCGTTTTCTCCAAGAATTTGGTATGTCACGATTGCTTCACTCATTTTTGGTGGTGTCCTGAAGTACTTCCTGTTCAAGAAAATGTCATTTCTGGAGATATTCGCGATAGTTATGGGTGTAGGTTGGCCGAATAAACCGACGATTCTGTCGTACCGAATAAAATACATATCTTGGATTTTTTTTGGTTTCATTTTAACTCAAGTTTATCTTGCATCACTCGCTGGACAGCTCATGGCGCATCATGATGAACAGATGGATACAATGCAGGAACTTGTGGATTCTGGTTTAAGTCTTGGTGGTACAGCTACTCATAGAGAGCTGTTTGCTCTACAGGGTGATAAAAATGAAGAAGCATCAATTTCTGCAGAAATTTATGATAAATTCATTGTTTTCGAACAGGATGAATATGGAACCAAGTTCCAAGACTTGATAAATGGGAAGAATGCGTCATTGGCGCTTGTTGTTGAATTGAACATATCGTCGTTGAATACAAATATCGATAAGCATACTTGTCATACTTTGAAAGAAGTCATTGCGAGTTGTCCGATTGCTTTTGCTGCGAGGAAGGGATGTCCTTATTTGAGACAAATTGATGAGACACTGGCGCGGTTCATACAAGGTGGTTTTATTTCATTAGTAATTAAAAAACGAGCCAACATAGATCTTCTAGCTCGGCCTGATGAAGAACATGTGAGGGACGATAATTTAAGGCTCAAGGACATTGCTCCAGGTTTTCTGTTACTCATTATGGGATATACTGCGGGTGTGCTTTGTTTGTTTGGAGAATTCGTTGCTGATTGGTGGTTTAAGCGGGAGAAACAAAGGAAGTTGAAGATGAAAATTAAAATGGAAAAGTTGAAAAAGACGAACAGGAAGAGAGTGAGATGCAACGCGAAGAAAGTTCTCAAACCAAATACGACAATTGGCTATTCTGATCGCAATGGAACAGCTTGGAGAATCGCCTAGGATTTCGAATCTCGTGAAGTTCGATTCCAGCGAGTCATGCAATGAAATTGAAAGATTGCAATATTTTTATTTCAATGGGAACAAATAGATATTTCCGGTTCCCGGTAATTTAGTCGTGACTCGGAAGTTTGGTCAGATCGCTATCGCTTACTTCATGCATCACATTTTCGTCAGCCATCACGAAGATCGTTTAAATGTGAAAGGTGAACACGTGAGCTGTTGGTTAATTCGAAACTTATGGCATGAATGTGCTCCAAATTACAATAGTGCAAAATGTTTTATCCACTAAAATACATCGTGCTTGAAGATAGTGTATGTCGATAACGAAAATGAGCGTGACGGACCATTGCAAGTGACAGTAGTACTATTTATTATTCCTATCTCATTATCATTAGTGTTTTTGCCAAGACTGGTCGATAGTTTCGTGCATCAAATTCTCGATTATCAGAATTTCCATTCGTTTTCATACTCTGCCTTTCAAGGCAGTTTGAAATGTCGCGCGTTAGAGAACGAACAGTTTCATTCTCGTTTGAAGCCTTAACGAAGAAATCCGGGAATAAGTTGTGAAAAAATGAATATTCATACGTGCGTGATTTTATTTATAGTTTCCTCAGTTAACGAAGTTAGAATGATTGTCTCACCAGATGAATTATTTAAACGTATTGAAGATCCGAGGAATCGTGAGCTGATGATTTCCGACAGAACTTCCGCATCTCGACTATCGAACGAATTAAAAAAAACACTGGATTGTTTAGTATCATTTGTTGAATCCCACATGAATCAATTGAATTCAGGAATTTCGATATTTTTAGCAGAACCGAACGATCCCCATATTTCTACGTTTTATGTATCAAAACTCCAAGAATTTCGTCCAACCTACATCTTCACCGAAATAAAAAATTCGTCTGATCGCTACAGTTCACTCGAAGCACTTCTCATTGTTCCCAGCTCCAAAGATTTGGCAAATTCGACGGCAGACTTGATCGATCTTTGTGCAAGAGATTGTAGGTATGGTGTCATAATAACATCCATCTTACCTGACGAGCAAAGTTTCATGGAAGAAGCTAATAATTTCGTAGAATTATTGTGGATCAGAGGAATCGCCAAAGCAGTAATCCTCGGAACAGTTCGTGGAACACTATTCGCTGCACAGAGTCAGAGCTTCAGGGCTAATGAACGATTGAAGCCAGCTGATCCAATTATGATTGGCAGATGCACCAAAAATGTGTGGATTAGAGAATCCGAAATTTTTCCACGTATGAAGATGAATTCCTGCAAGGTTCATTACGCTGCAGTTGAAAATGCTCCTTACAGTTTCGGTGTGAGGAACGGTTCAGTTATCCAGGTCAGGGGAATGGAAAATAGAATGGTGAAACTTCTCTTCGCGAAGACCCTCAATTTCCGACCATCTGCATCGCTCATAAAATGGGGAAAAGGAACAACCATCGAGGACGAAATCCTGAAGGAGTTTGATCGTTCTGATCTCATTGACTTCGTCATAGGTGGTCTGCGTTTAACGCCGATGGAAGGAATTGAGTTCGCGATAGCTTATGAAGTAGTTCAAATTGTGTGGATGGTTCCTGTTCAGCCAAACATATCTCTCCTTGGATTGATATCGCCACTTCAACCAAGGATATGGTACTTCACAATCGCTTCACTCGTTTTCGGTGGTGTACTGAAATATTTCCTGTTTACGAAAATGTCATTTTTGGAGATATTTGCGATTGTGATCGGCGTAGGCTGGCCTAGACAACCGAAAATACTGTCTTACAGAATAAAATTCATATCCTGGATTTTTTTTGGTTTCATTATCACTCAAGTTTATCTTGCATCACTCGCTGGACAGCTCATGGCGCATAATGATAAGCAGATGGACACGATGCGAGAACTGGTTGAGTCCGGTTTAAGTATTGGTGGAACAGCTACTCATAAACAGCTTTTCGATCTGCAGAATGAAGATGAAGATGAGGAAGCATCGATTGCTAGAAAGATTTATGATAAATTCATTGTTTTTGAACATGACGAATACGGAATTAGATTTCAAGAATTGATTAATGGTGAAAATTCATCATTGGCGCTTGTTGTTGAATTGAATATATCGTCACTGAATATAAATATCGATGAGCACAAGTGTCATACTTTGAGAGAAGTCATTGCAAGTTCTCCGGTTGCTTTTGCAGCAAGGAAGGGATGTCCTTATTTGACGGACATTGATGAGACGTTCAGGAAATTGATGCAAGGTGGTATTATTTCGTAC
Source organism: Aleiodes sp. PSUC_FEM 10030003 (assembly GCA_018902275.1). Taxonomy (NCBI): domain Eukaryota; kingdom Metazoa; phylum Arthropoda; class Insecta; order Hymenoptera; family Braconidae; genus Aleiodes; species Aleiodes sp. PSUC_FEM 10030003. The sequence continues at coordinate 9,577 of JABSMS010015150.1, forward strand.
ATGATCAGCAGAAAAGCAAACATGGATCACATAAGTCCTTATGATGATCATGAGAGTGACGATAACTTGAGGCTCGATGATATTGCTCCGGGTTTTTTGTTACTCATTATTGGACATCTCGCGGGTATCGTCTGTTTGTTCGGGGAGATTGCTGCGGATCGGTGGTTTCAACGAAAACAAAGGAAACACTTCAAACGAAAGATTAAGATGAAAAAATTGAGGGGGACTCGGAAGAGAATGGTTAGGTCTAATGAAAAAAAAGTGAAAGAGCGGAACAATGGTGACTTCAAGAAAAGATTGCTCAAGCCGAATGTGATTGAATATTATGATGCTAACGGTGTCGCGTGGAAGAATTATGAAAAGTTTCGAAGAAGTTGATTTTATAGAGTTTCTAGAATTTATTTGATTTGAGAAATTTTTTGGTAGTGTAGAATTATAGTGATGGGATTCTGAAAGGATTTTTTATCTTCGAGAAGTAGTTTTGGAAACTTCAGAAACTCTTAATGACTTGAGATTAAAAAATTATGAGTATTTTTCCATGTAACAAAATTCTTAGATTAAAGAATTCCTCACAAAATTTCCATTGAGTTTATAATTAAAAGAAAAACATAAATTCCGAAAGTTATATCTTTGAAATTACAGGCGAAACTCCCTTCTGTATGAATTAACGATTCAGTCCTTCCAAAAAAACAAAGAGAACTTCAGGGATGAAAATAAAGGAAGCTTAGAGCTTTCATTGAAACCACAAAGAAATTCTGATTTACGTCTTTTTGAAAATAAAAAAACGCGTAATCCCCAGAAGTTGAAACAATGTTAAGAGACAAAAATGTGACGAGCAGATGAAAAGATGAGGAGGCTAACGTAAAATGGGGCAGTATTTTGACGCCTCCTGGCAGAATCAGCAGTTTTTCTTAGGTCGTAAAACGGAATTGTCTTGAACCAAGAGAATGAAGCTGAAAAAAGCCCCTGTGTCACGAAACCTGCACGAGACAGGGTTAGCGGTGGGCTTTATTTTGGGATATTCGAGGTGGGCGTATCTTGTCAGTGTAGTGGTTAATATCGGAGCGAGAGCCAAAGAACACACGACGAAATGAGCCTAAAGGGATAGAAGCCGAAAAATATTCTATATAGGGGAAGGTGGGGAAAAGTGGCCCTGTGAGACGAAAGAATCTAGAATTTTTTTAAGGCTGAAGACATTTACCGGAAAATTTGAAAAAATTCACCGAAAATGTAAACATTTTTGGTGAATTTCCCTGAATTCCCAGAACGGAAAGAAAAAAAATTCTTTAATTTTCGGCCAAAACGGTTGAGATTTCTCAAAATTCCCAAATATTAATTTCGAGTTTCTTCAATTTTTACATGAAGAATACATAAGATTAAAAAATGATTTTCTATATTTCGACGTACGAAAAATTCATAAAAGTAGGGTAAACGCCCTAATGGATGAACGATTGAGATTCCGTAATGCATAAATCATAAAAAATTTAAAGTCACTTAAATCGAAGTTAAATCAATCATAAATGATTCGAAATTTAATCCGGATGTGAATAAAAAAGGAATATTAAATTCGTTGATATAAAAAAATTAGAATGCAAAGAACTCAATTTTACCAATGAATGAACGTAAATTTTTGTTCGGTTTTCTTCAAACCGAAGAAAAAAAAAAAAAATACTAAAAATAATTATTCTTCCACAAAAAAGCTTTGTTCATTCATTGCTCCAATTATCCTACAATTCTATACATTTCCTCCCAATTATCCTCGAAAAGGGAAAGAAAGTGACTGAGAAAAATCGGGGTGAGGTCGAGACTCGTCAATGATCCACGAAAATAAATAAGAAAAAAAAATGGCGCGCCTTTACGAGGTTTGCAACAAAGAAATACTGTTTATCACGATGCCCACCAGGTGACCATTCTCCCGGACAATATTTTCTCTTTATCTTTCTCTTTCTCCTCCACGTTCAGTTGCGCAGTTTTGTTTGACTTTTTTCCGTTCCTACTTATTTTTATTTGCCATGTATCATCGACTGGACTGCACATTTTTCCTTTCGTTTCGTAACTGTATTTTCAAGAAAAATCATCATGAACTTCACACGTGTGACCTTCCGATTTCTCGGAATATAATCCAATACAATGAAAAAAGAACGAAAAGCTTTTTTTTCTATTTTCTTTGTTCTTTTATCACTGATTTTCTCTCGAAAATTCAACTCCGGAAGTAGCTCTCAAAGTTAAATTCACTTGATATTGATTTTATAAGACGATACGAGAGACATAAAAAGGGAGAGAGATGGAAAATATGTGGGGAAACGTAAAAAGCAGGATTACGAAATTCATTTGCATTTTATTAAGGAAAAGGAAATGACTGAGAGTGGGGCAGAATAGTTTGTTTCGGAAAAAATATGGTGTATCACACTGGCGCGAGGCCAGGTCATGGTTTCCCAAAAAAGTGACCTGGAATCTCGCGGAAATTGTTCCGCCACAGTCTCGAAGATCGATGGCTACTTTCTGATTTTCAGTGTGTCTGATGTTTCATTATTTTCTTTTTCTACTTTTATCTTCCTTGTTACTTTCTTTTCTCATTTATTTTGATTCCACGAGAAACCATGTCAAATGGAACATTGCTATCGATAATAGACTGTTTGGAACAAATTGGAAATTTAATGAGGAATTTTTTAATGGGAATAAAAATCAATATTTATTGAGTTAACTTTGAAATTCACGAAAAATCAGGATTTAATGGAAATTTGATAATAATTATTTGCGATGGAATTTCGAATTTCATTTGAATATTTTTTA
>JABSMS010015161.1:0-12369 GCA_018902275.1 Aleiodes sp. PSUC_FEM 10030003
CCAGTTTGTATCAAAACCGAAATGTATTCCTCAGGAACTTCTTCCTGAAAGACTCATCTCATTAATTGATGTGAACTTATTCAATTTTATTCCAATCAAATTTAAGAATTAGTCCAAAATATTAATTTCTCAATCGGAAAAAATCCATTGCCAAACAAATTCCTGATTGACGCAAACTACATAATATTCCTAGAAAATATTTTTTTCCCTCAGTGATCTCCTCCGATATTTTCCACTTATCATTCTTCAATTTTCTCAAGAAATAAACAAAACAGAATTATTTCACTTACTTCACTGTAAATATTTGACGTCTTTAATTAATTCATTCCATTGTAACCTATCTCGATCACATTAATAGATATCCTCGGATGATTATCATGTGATTGACGGAGATAACTAAACACAGAATAAAGGGCAAAAAGGATAAAGATAAAGAAAAGAAACTCAATTCAAAGATAAGGTGTAATGGAGAAATGGAACTGGTTTTTTTCCTCTCCCGAAACTGCTGTAATTAACGATTATTGCCAGTCACTGAAGAGAAAAAAAATCAGCAACAAATATGAACATTATAGAAAGATGAACTCCAAACTTTCATTTCAATCGCCAATTAACTCAATGTTTCTTTAGAGAATGAACAAAGCAATTTTAGTGATAGGTAATGAAGACTTTTTTATGCTATTTATTTGCGAGAAAACAGCAATGAAAAGCGACACTGATTTTACGTTGGATATCGATCTCGTGTCTCCATTGGAGAGAAATTATCGTTTCCAATCCCTGTCTCATGTCGGATTAAACAGCCGAGGTGGGTATATTTCCAAAAAAGCGCAAAAATTGTGCATTAACATAAGCGGCTTAACCAGTAGATGACAAACATGGAGCGAGTGAGATAGAAAAAAGTAGATAAAGGGGGGAAAATGAATTGTTCATTCTCTCCTTTGGTCGTATGAAAAAAAAAGCAGACTCGTGTTGTCACACGCAGCTGGTTGCCCGATTCCATCGAATGCACATTTCTCCCGTGTGCTTATGAAAACCGAGGATTAATCCTATAAATACGAAAATTATCGGGGACGGATTTTTCCAAGGACAGGGAAAGGACGAGGTTTTAACACCACGATGAACGCGTGCCCTTCAATGTGTACTGACAGGCGGACATAGTTTAACACATTTGATAACTTTAGGAGAGGGGAAAAGGGCTCGTGCGGCCGTTCGATCTATCTGCTTGGGGAGATTGGATAGTTCTTTTTCTTTTCAATCTCTTCTTCACTCCGACAATCCGATAATTACTGAAATCACGATGAAATAGATTAAGAACTCACGGAAATTGGAGGTGAACAATGTATTTGATGTTTCTTTCGACCAATTAGTGAAATGAGATGAAATATCTAAAGATTAATATTATCATTCGTGCAATGTCAAACTCCACACTGACATGGAAAATTTAGAATAGATCTAGAAATTGTGAAGGTACGCTTTGTCACAAATACACTTATTTACGTCAACAATGGTTTTCTTTAGTCCACGTTTACAAATGAATTGGAGTATATTTATTTTGTAATCACGAGATTTTTCCAATGAAAAACCAATCCCCATCTGGTTTTTTCCAAAGTAATAATTTAAGCATTATTGATTAGTTTCAATAATTGATGATTTGCGGAATTCGGTCTTAACGATGATAGATAAAATATTTACCACATGTAGATAAGTCAACGTCCCCCTTATACGAACGATGTAAACGATACCGACTGGTGGTCATCTTGAATGAAGTGAGCATCACAATAAAGAGGGCGCAAAGGTAGGGAAGAGAGAATCTCCGGAACACTTCGCGTTTCCTCGGCCGAACACGGCAGACACTGTGAACCATTTACAGTAACGCGTTGTTCTTTGTTTTTTTCATTGAAGAAATATATATTTATAGTATTTTCATTACTAAAAATGCCTAGAAAAGCGAATAAATCACAGTGGGGCGGTCGCAAGAATGAAGACAAACATTATTTCGGTAAGTTTTTCACGATATTTACCTTCCACCTGAGCTCTTTTGCGACTTATTTTTTGTCGCCTTCCATGACACGTACCTACGCTACAAGCATCAGCATTCTTGATCTGTTTATTCAACGCACATTTCCTTTTCATAACCATGAAAACTTGTACGTTTACGATTGCAGTTCATGATGATCGCGCACCACGAAGTGCAGATACTGAAAGAAAACATTTTAGTGGAGTCAGTAGGCCTCGTGTTTCCTTCAAGAATTCGACTAATTGGGCGAAAGCAATTAAAACGAGTCTCGATGATGACGTTACAATGTCATCGGCTACGTCAGCGAAAAATAATGGGAGAACCGTCGCATTCAGGGGAAGAGGCCGAGGATCGTTGAGAGGGAGGAGTAGCCCCGTTTCGAGGGGCTCGAGACTTCCTGTTCCCATCAATAGGCCCAGACAGGGACCAATTGGTGAAGCCAATTGGTACAAAGTCATTGTAAGTTGTGAAATTAAAGCACAAAAAATGAAAATATCACTCGCAGATAGTCCTTACGCTGATAAAATTTTGAGTATCCAAGGCTGTATCACAAAAATTTGTTACTGACAATTTGAACTTTCAAGGAGTCAATATGGAAAGTATCTAACCTGTTTGGAATGGATAAATTTGATAAGTTTCTCCGTATCAATTGTTTGAGATGTAGTCTACTAAACGTAGTGTACTTTTTCGCAAAATTTTGGCGAATATTTCGGTAAACAATCGAGATGCCATTAAAAACTCAGCACAATCTTTTTGTGTTGAGTGGAATAGTATCGTTTATTACTAACTTTTTTTCGTTGCTTTGGTAGTTTCCGCGCGAATTCCCACTACATGAACTTAAATTGTGAACAACGTATTAGGAAATTTTATTTTGCAAAAAACCGTCAACTTCATTTGTTGAGCCTTGGTATGCTGAAAGTCTCATCAACGTGATGATGAATGAAACTACGATTTTCTTTTTTCCCAGATTCCTTTTGGCAACAAGTATGATAAAGATTACATCATCAATAATCTCTTGGGTTACATAGCACCTGATACCTTCATCCCCATAATGGTAAAGTAAAACGATCAATGAGGTACTCATGGATTTCCACGGCAATTAGTTTAATCAAACATTCTCATTTTTCGCAGTATAAATCAATCGGAAATGATACAATATTCTTCGTTGATGAGCAAAAAATAGCCAACAAATTACTAAGCTGCGATAGAAGAATCACCACTAGCGATGGCTTCAAGATCGCAGTAAAAGTTAGACCTGGTTTTCCACAATGTGAGGTTGATGATGTATTGAAAGAAAAAATGAAAATGGCTATGGCGAAGAGATACGTACAAGAGACAAATGCACTTGATTTATCACGCTTTCATCGTGATCCTGATCTCGCTGCTGATTATTTTTGTGCATTATTTAGACCAGCAATGTTAATGTCTGTGTTAGACATTGTTGCTGAGAATATTCCCAGTTTAGAGGCCTTAAATTTGGATAATAATAAATTACATATCATCGAGAGACTCAATGTTTTGTCTAAAAAATTTCCAAACTTGAAGATTCTGTATATCGGCGACAATAAGGTAATTTATAAACGATAATTATTTACAGCAATATTTTTTTTTCTTTATTTCACTTATTTTTTTCGCCTTATATGATTCATGTTTGAACATTTTTAGATAAGAGAAATCAACCAAATCGATGTAATCAAAGACCTGAAACTCGACGAGCTTAGATTAGCTGGTAATCCAGTCTGTAATAAATATAAAACACGACAGGATGATTATGTGAGGTACTGTAATTTATTCAATTCAATTTTATCATTTTCATATCGTAAAATTTTAATTAAGCTATTACAGGGAATTGGATAAATGAATTTTTTAAATTCATTCATGTAAGTTCAGTAGTAAAAAAATAGATAAATTACCACCCTGTAATTAATTAAGATAAATTATTTTTGTTTTATTACAATTAACTTGGAGCTTCCGTGCTTCTGGCTTTTATTTCTTGACGACAGTGACGTGCGGAAGAGATTCCCAAAACTTTTACGACTGGTGAGTTGAAAATTTTAATTAATAATAAATTAATGAATGAAAATGAGTTGGAAAATTTCTTGTCGAATCGTTTGTGGCTTTGAAATTCGTAGATTGATTTTTTTTCTTTCTACAGGATGGAGCAGAATTACCTCCGCCAATTATTTTCGATGTATCAGATGATTCCGTTAAACTACCACCAGCAGAAAGGATCTGCGTTGCTAATGCCAAGGCTCAGGGAATAGCAAATCAATTCCTGCAACAGTACTTTATGGTTTTCGACAGTGATTCACGCCAGCCACTACTCGATGCCTATCATGAACAGGCGTGTTTCAGTTTGACACTTTCACCTCAGACAATGCACAAGTAAGTTAAATCTATAAAGTCTCACATTTTCGTGCATGAATGTTCTAACTTATGATTCAGGAGTTGAAGGATACGGTAAAAAATCGCTTGGGTTTTTCAAAATATTTCGAGAATAGTTTGGAATTAGAGAGATTTATCAAGAGACTCTTTTAGTAGTCCATAAAATTCTTTACAAAAAAAGTTTCTTGAATATTTTTGCTAAATCAAACTAGTTTCAAAATTCGATATTCCTTAAAAATTTTCAGATTCAACGCATACTATTCGGAAAACAGAAATTTACTCCGGTCAAATGATATCACGAGACGAAGAAAATTATTGAAACAAGGAAGACTCCCTGTTGTATCTTATATCTCCGAAATGCCAAAGACTCATCATTATCTCAACAGTTTCACAATGGATATTGGACTTGTTACGGTAAGTTAATTAAAATTATTTTTTTCTGGTAAAAAAATTTACAAAATTTAATATTAAAGTTCATTGAAAGAAAAGTTATTTTGTGGAATAATTGAAGAAATGGTGAAATGATATAAGCCTATTCTAGTCCTCCATCATTTCTTGAGAAATATCTCAAGAATTATCGAGATAGAGAAATCTTCAACGACCTTTTTTGTGAAGAAACATTTGTATTCGAGTTATTTTGCAGAAATACTCTGAAGTGGCAGATCATAAGTTAAAAAATTGTTTGCACGTTCTTCTGTAAATATCCTTCAAAGGCGAAGATTCAGTGAAAATCCCCAAGAATCCTTCTTTGCAAAGATTTTTATAGATTCCGAAAAAGTTTTCCTGCAAAATATTCATAAATCTTATTGTTTCTAAGAAGTTACCAAAATAACGTGAATTTGTTTCACGGATTCGTTCCCTTTGAGCATTTTTGTGTATTGAAGGAGAAATTTGGTCAGATCAACATAATGCCAACCAATTGCATTAAAAAAAAAACTTCATTTGCAAAAAAATATGTAGTTCAATTTAACATATAATAAGTTAAACAAAAAAAATACAATTTTAGAAAATATTCTTAAGGCAAAGAAATGATTATCAAGATAAGACTTATCTCATTTTACCTCTTCGCCCCCAGAATTCTTCCTCAACTTCTTTATATTTATCTACTTAGGACGCCATGATGCTCATAACTGTAACTGGATGCTTCAAAGAAACTGAAACAAAGGATAACCCAATTCGTTATTTCCATCGTACATTTATAATTGTTCCCGAGGGCACCGGCTACTGCATACGAAATGAACAACTTCACCTTGCTCCACCAACAGCCGAACAAGAGAGACAACTTCAGCAACCACAATCTATACCAATTCAAGTGCAAGTACCAGTTCCATCTACATCAACATCAACAATTACCGAGCCATCCGAGGAAGTGAAACAACAAATGACAATGACACTGAGTCAGCAAACAAACATGAATCTAGAATGGAGTCTCAAGTGCTTGAAAGAGGTACAATGGAACTTTGATGGGGCATTGAGTGCATTCCATGAATTTTTCAAGCTCGGGCGAATTCCTCCGGAGGCATTTAAAAAATAAATTAAGTAATTATTAGAGAAAAAAAAACCTTTTTTTAGTTCAATGCAACGAGTTTTCTTGAGAAAAAATAATATTTTTAAAGATGTGATATATAAGCATGCGTGAGAGATGTTCATGCACTGAAAAAAATGAAAAAATAATCATTATAATCATGATGGCTCACGAATTTAGGAGAAACTTCACACATTTAAGTTTTACCAGGGTGCTAGCAATGATCTGTCCTTATTAAAATTTCGATATTGATGAACGGTAGGGAATTGACTTAAATTTGTGATGAGTTTCATTGCGAAAAAAACGAAGTGTTAGAATAACTGCCAGAGAAAATAAAAATCCGTGATTATCAGTAGACATCTACACACAATTGGTACCACTGTTGAATGTTCACACAGCATTTCAATACTTCAATCTTGCCTCGTAAATTCAAGTGTTCCATGTATGCTGATAGAACGTTAAGAGATGTTTCTTCTTTTTCTTAATTACTTTTTATATTGAAAATGAGTTAATTGCCTCGCATCCAGATCCATCAACATACATGTACATTATTCAAAATTACCAGTGAAAAATTGACGAATAGGCTAGAAGGTTGTGACAATGAATATCTAAACAACTATTCTTTAGAAACAAAATGAAATTCATTGAAATTCTTACTTTGATTTGATTGTCGATTAGATATTCATTGTCGGAAACTCCATAAAAATGAAGGAACACCAAAATTTTTATTCAAAATTGAACTCAACGTGCAAGGTGGCTAAAAGTTTTTGTCAATGAGGAGATTAACGGTTGACAGACGCTGTTTCCACGCAAATTCATTCGTCGAAAAAATTGAAAGTATTCATCAAACAATGAACATTGATTTAAAATAAAAAATATAAAAAATACAATCAGGAAAAGCAAAAGGTCCAAAGGAATGGGAGTGAAGATGGATCTTCTGTTCAAAACTTCTTTTCACCTTCTATAAAAATCAAAAAACCAATGGGAGATCATCCAAAGATCTTTCCATAGCTCTGCTAGGAATACGAAATGTATTTCCACAAAACAACACAACCAATCATCAGCAGCCTCAGCATCGAGCTCCGAGTTTTTCAAGTAATTCTTGATCAACTTGTCAAGAGGAACTTAACGACAAATGTCGTTACGACATCATGTTAAAAATAATAATCAGTGACCTAACTCTAGTCACGAGAGACCTTCATGCAACCATCTGAGCAATGATAATCATTCTGAGTCATCTGGAACTGATTGAAAAGTTATCAGTGACAATGAAGAGTGTCTTGGACATTGTGAAAGCATTTCGTCGAAAACATTCTTAAGTGGGAGAATAATCTTTAATAAAAAAAAAATTGAATAACTTTTTCACCTGAAGTCTCCTTTCCAATGCCACAATGGACGTAACTGTTGCTTTCCTGAGCTGTAGAAACCACAATGATGTACGTAATTGATGATTTAATTGATTGAAAAATGGTCATAACGTTCATAGAATTAAAAAAAATAGACTAATATGAAAATAATAAATTCATGAGATGAGAGAATTTGCGTTGAAACAACGATCTTTTAATCGTCATGATGATCCTCTTGATGAAGAAGTTGTTGCATGCACGTTTTTTTTCTGATTTTTTTTCGCGTTCTAAGTTCTTAATAATATTATACGAATATTCCAATAATTTTTCAAAAGGTAAAGAGATTGATCTTGTAATAAGACAATTTAATAGGAGAGTTAATGATGGATAAGTGTGAGGAAAGTGGAGAAGTATTCAATAATAGTACGAAATTTTAGTTTTGTAGAACCATGTTCCATGTTAATTAATTATTATTTCTCTTTTTCTCCTTAAATTTACCTGTAAATAACATTTTTGAGGATAGATTATGTAATGGAGAGTGAAAAAACAATTAAGCTCTAAATAACACCAATTTTCTTGGTGAAACTATATATTGTTATAAATGAAAAATATGAAAAAATCCATTGAATGATAAGATAATTAAAATAAATGAAATTTCCACGAATAATAGTTGGCGATTTTCTTTCTTAAACGAATTTTAAAGTTTGATGTCTGAAAGGCTACTCGTGTCATTCTTCTCATCCTTTATAGCTTCAATTTCACCTTTTTTATCTCTCTCGAAGAAGCCCATCTGCAACATAAAATGTCGTTACGAATATTCCAAATATTGGCCTTTACGTAACGCAAAAAGTAAAAATTATATTTACCATTCTTAAGCCAATAGCAATTAGGAACAGTGCCAACAATCCAAGTAATATAGAACCAACTATTATCCAAACACTTACTCGACTATTTGGCTTAATTCTTATGAAACTTGTCGTAACTCTGGTAATATTCCTGGAATAGAGATTATAGAATTGACAATTTGGTAAGAAGCGAAATAAAAGTTGAATTGTGTGAAAAGACAATTCAACAGAAAAGTGATGAAGGAGTGGATAATTTTGAGAATATCTGGGAAATCAAGAGGATTAGGAGATTTCACGAGGTCTCTTTTAGAGACAATGGAATTGTTTACACAAAAGATCTCTTGGGAATATCCTCTGAATCCAGTCGTTTGAAAGATAATTGCAAAAGAATGTGTCAACATTTTTTAAACTCTTCTATTATTTTAGTACGAATTTTTCTGGAAATATCTCGAAATCGAGACACAATGTGAGAATTTTTGTGAAAAGCCTTTTTGTAGGTCCCTGTCCGATCCACAAAAAAGTTTTCCTGTAAAAATTTCATCATCGTGCTGTACTTCTGAAATATTTTCGAAAAATCAATTGCAAAATGAAGAGTACTTATCAGCTTTTACTTTTTCATTACTAAATTCGTTCCCAATTATAAATATATGAATAGTATATTATGCACCTAGAGAGGAAAGACCTGAATTACGACAAAAATTTTCCTCCCGAGCGAAGCGAGGGTGCCAAATTTTTGTCGAAGTTGACTCTTTTCCTTCCGTGGCGCAAACAATATTTTTTGGATTCTGAGAGAAACGTCGTTCTCCTCTCTCCGAATGCACAAAATAAATTTTCAATTCATGAGAAGAAATGAAAAATTGTTCAATAGCAAGATTAAAAAAAACGCAGAATTGCGAAAGCAATGATTAACCCTTCGTTAGTGGCATCAATTCACCGACCTTAGTCGCATGGTGAGCGTAACGCCACGATGTTAAATCGGATACGTTGTTGTAAGACATGCCGTACTTCGACATAGTGTACTGTAGTCAAGTACTGAAGCCAGTAGCCCAACATGACAACAGTGCATTTCAGACTCTCGTACGTGAGCTCGCACCAGGCGGCATTGTGCCGCTTTCCAATTTCTTTTGTACAATATAATTTTTTCAATTAATATTCACTTTTTTTCGCGCGAAACAAATGCAACCAGAAGCTTTAAGGAGGTTTGAAGTGAGCATTCTAATTTTTTCACAGTTTTCGGTCATCACAATTATGAGAAAAACCTTAAAATAACAAAAAAGGCGGCGCCACGCTCATTACGCGACTAACGAAGGGTTAACAAAAATCCGTGATCAATGGAATTATGAATAAAAAGTGGACAATTGATTTCAAAAATGAAATGAGATCAAGAACATTCATTGCATTAATGTGTCATAATAATGGATTATTGATTTTTTTTACTTTGATCCGGATATTGTCCAATTCACAGTTGGCTGCACAACCTCCACCCATGCCTCTGTGACGAATTCCGTGATCTGGTCATTGTCTTTCAACTCATCAGTAGTTGATTGTGATAAATTGATAGAAAACGCCAATTCCAATCTTCCACTATCTTGCTCTGCCTTCAATGCATAAATATCGCAGATGATTTGACCACATTGAACATTGGGAGCAGAGCAGCTTAAATTTTTCCAGGATGTCTTCAAATATGAAAAAATTCCAGAATTATTCGAGAAACTTCCCTTATCTGATATCACTAATGGTACTATGGGGTGATCAATATCCCTCTTGGGGCGTGAATAATTAGTCGTTGTATTGAGATGGAATGTTTCTGTATTTTCCATGTCCATGACATTGGAAGTGTTATTGTTTCGGTTTTTCAAAAAGGAGATATTGTGGCTGGAACATTGGAAAACTTCTCCCGATACAGTAACCTGTAATAAGACAAATCTTAGCATATTCGAGTTCAGTGGTTCGATAAGTCAAAAGATCAGATTTACATTCTTCAAGAATATCTCAGGAACTATAAGATTTATGAGAATACATTACGGGGGGACCCCGGTGATTCTTCAACATCTTCTATGCACGAGTCTTACCTTCAAAATCATCGTTGGATCACAAGTTTCATCCGATTCAGCTTTTTTGTCAATTAAAATGATTTTTATGCTACAAGGAATAAAGGCAAGTATCCGTTCTCCGTTCCAGAAAGTAGATATTGGGAAAGTAATCTTTTGTTCCTCTTATTTTGCCTTTTTGTTTATGTATTAGGCTTTAAAAGTCATTGGAAAAAATACAGAAAAAATCTGAATCGGATGAAAATTGTAGCTTAAGGATGATTTTGAAGGTAAACACATAAAAATAGGTTTTTCCATCAACTATGGGGGAAAATTGATTGAATCTGTAATTTTTCCCATTTCTTTATATGTCCCATCATATACCCAAAGCCATTCAATAGGTCTCTACGTCCGTCAAAGACTTTTCTGATGAATCATTGCATGGAAATTATCTGAGTTGACTCGAAGAAAAAGGTAAAAAATTACAAATACCAAAATCGGCATGTGTCAATATTTAGTCCCTCATATAGCTGGAAAAACTGGTATACCCCCCCCCCCCCCCCCCCCTTGAAAGACGTTTCTTGTAACGCGAAGAGATGAAGAAGTAAGGGAAACAGATAGATGTTCGATACGTTCGATACGATATTTGCATGTTTTGATACGTTTGATTCAGCACGCATTTGTGTCTCAGATGTTTGGCTCCCCGTCCTCGCGTATGTAACAGTCGCTACTAGCTTATAAACTTCTCTGCAGAGAAGGTCTTTCGAGAATTTTCTCATAACTCACTCATTCTGAAGATATTTTCGAAAGAATGTACTGACTAATCTTCCCTTACCACTTTACTGCGGAACTCAACAAAAAAAATTTAGTACTCATATACTTTTGGTTCATTTATTAGGGTAATGACGTCTTTATTTTCAATCCTGCAAGGTACTATAACTGACAACCTGACTGCTGCCATTGGTGTCTGTCCGAATTGTGTAATTTGATATTTTTGTTCGAAAGTAACATTCTTAGTTACTTCATCACTCCATGGAATTTCGTAGGTTCTCTCATTAGCACGTCTGTGAAAATAAATTCTCATCATATTGAATCCTCAAACAGTTAATCTAGTTTCCAACTCACCCTTCTAACTTGAGTGACGCATTAGCTTTAAGAAGAAGAGGAAAAATCACGAATGAATCAGCCTCTTGGTGACTGCGGGTGGAGACAGTCACAGTGAAGTTGAGAGTACTGTTATCGTATGAGCCACTGTTTATATTACTCATATCTAGATCGAAAATGAGTGTTTTCTGAGGAAAATAAAATTATGTTATGAGTGCATTGATGAAATGGTAGGAGCGGATAATTTTATTTATGGTTTATTATTTTGTGAATAACTTTGAAATCGGTAGGCTTAGAGAGAATTTGCAAGAGAACTTTCTTGTAACTCATAAAATTGTCTGCAGAAAAGGTCTCTTGGTAACTTCTCCTGAACTTTATGGTTTCCGAGATATTTGCAGAAATAAAGTCTATGTGATTCTTTGGAATTCTCTTTCTCCGACACTTCACTGAGAGAAAATCAAATTTTTATCAAGAATATTTTTCCTTAGAAATTATTGACGAAAAAATTTTTAGAATTGAACTTGATTCAACTCAGATCTTATGTATTTCGCTCCACTAGTGAAATCAAATTTTCATGCAAACTTTTATTCAAACAAGAAAATTTGAATTCACTGTTAGATGAAAAATTATAAATCTGAACTGAAGCAATTTCAATTCCAGAAAGTTTTTGCTCGAAAATTTCTGAGGAAAAATATTCTTGACAAAAATTAGTTTTCCTCTCAGTGTAGATACTGTAGTAAATATCTCTGAAACAAGCAGGCTTAGCAAAATTTTACAGATTTTTTAATAAAGAATTCTATGAACCATGAAGAAGATTCGATGATAAAATTTGCTAAGCCTCATCATTCCCGAGATATTCTCAGAAGAATGAAGAGGATAGTGGGATAAAGAAGTTCACCCCTGAGGCAAAATGGACCACCATTAATAATTTTAAAGAATTAAGAAAAAAATTGAGTTTGGATATTTTCCGAAATTTCTTTTCTTCATCAAGAAAGTCTCGAAATGATTCTCCTTATATTTCTTTTTTCTTTTCGTAAAAAATCAAAGTTCCGAGAAAATTTTACGAACAATTCAGAAATTGGTTGTTCCCTAAGAAATTTACAAAATTATATTTTTTCAA
>JABSMS010015172.1:0-12366 GCA_018902275.1 Aleiodes sp. PSUC_FEM 10030003
CTTCTAAAGTTTTTATGATTTTTAGCAATTCACCGTCATCAGCTGTGTTATCCACACATTTATCCACACATTGGTCCCTACGCTACCTACACCTCCACATCTCTAGCTACAAATTGTATCTTGGGTTAACAACCCTGGGCTAGTATTAGTAAAATACTCCATACGTCCGTTGTCAGAGCCGCCATCTCTCTATGAGGATAACGACTAAAATATTTCAGCTAACATGATTCCTATCTCTATATAGTATTCTTTGCTCGTGAAATTGACTCGTTCTCGCATTTTTTTTTATTCACTCTATCGTCATGTGGCACTTGCCCCTCATAGGGGATATAGCCATCAAGGAATAGAGAGACTTTACCGTCATTGACCGGCTCAAATTCTCATCAATCTCGTCATTGAGAACGTGAACGAGAGAATATTCATTTAAATTAATCAAGAATCGCTGAGTACTGGGTGAAAAAAAAATGACTCAATCACGTATACGGTGACGAATAATCTGTGTAGTTTCAACGAAGATTAATGAAAGAGGATATTAATATTTAAACATCTTGAATTTTTAATAAATCTGCTCCAAAACTCATCGATATTATTTTTAATTGAGGTAAATATTACGTAAATACGTCATTATGAAATAAATTGAAATGAAAAATTCTGCTTTTTCTTGGTTATCAAGAGTAGTATATGCTCCAGTCAGTGATAAGAGAATTTATTTTGTAATTCTCCGTAGCTTATTCGTTCATTCCTGTGATTTGTTAATCAGTAACTTGTATTTTTGATGAACCAAAGTGATTCAATATTGAATGAAAATCTTTTTGTTCAAAATATCTCGAGAATTTATTTCCTAGACCCTCTCGGAATCTATGTGAGATAACGAAATTTTGGAAGGAACCTTTTTTGTAGCTCTGTTTCTGCTCTACAAAAAAAAGTCGATGGAAAATTCCATAGATTTTGCGATATCCAACAAAAATGACTAATGAATAAGAATCAAATGCAATCAATTTCCTGTTCCCCTCAGTTTCCTAAAAATATCTCGGAATCTAAGCGAGATAGAAAAATTCAGTTGTAACCCTTTTTATGAAGAAAAATAATACCTACAAAAAAAGTAATTAGAAAAATTTCGTTATCTCACTTGCATCTCGACATATTTTGAAAAAACTGATTTCAAAGCAAAATAAAATCAAGGTCACTTTTTAGTTTTTGTTACATATCAGAATCTATGCGAGATGGTGAAAATTTTGTAAAGACCTGTTTTGTAGCTTAGATTCTGTTAGACAAAAAGGTTGAAATATACTTTCATCCTGGAGAAAAATGAGAGCTACAGAATAGGTCTCAAAAAAAAATCCTCCATCTCCCATAGATACCAAGATATTCTAAGAAAACGTGCAAACAATATCCACTCACTTCAAATGTTTCTATTCAAACATTAAATTTTATCTTCAATTTCTTTAAATATTTTCATCCCCCCATGAGCTTACGAAATGTCTTTAATACGAAATATATTAAATATCAACTATTTTGGTCTTTGCACTGATTTTATTGCATTTAATTTAGCAGCAACAATATATTGTCAAGAACCGAAAAATTGAATTACAATCAAATAAAATTAGAATCATATACATTCGAAATAAATTACCTGTCCCTGTTTATGTTTATGATTTAATCCATCAATCAATGAATAATTTAATGTAAGTTGACACTAAAAAAAAAATTAAAAATATTGTACTTCATATCATTACAGAACATTTAATTCCAATCAACGAATCACTTTTCAGAATTTCATTAATTTTATATTTGATTTCCCAGAAATACTCGATACATCCCAGAAGAATCATGGATCTACCAAGAAGACCACTCGGAGAGCTCGATAAATCCCGTCATGCTCAGTATTTCAAGCGAATAATTCAAATAATGCCGAGTCAAATGGCCTCGTACGATTCAAACAGAATGATGTTTGGTTTTTTCGCAATATCTGGACTTGATTTGTTGAATTCATTGGATATTCTCAAATATGAAGAGCGTTTGGCTGCGGTTGAGTGGATTTATAGGCTACAGGTCAAAGATGCTGGGGCGAGATCTGGTTTTCAAGCATCCACAACACTACCAGATGATGCACCAGACTATCTGTGTGGGCATTTGTCAATGACGTACACTGCGCTTGCCTCGCTCCTTGCACTCGGTGATGATCTCTCGAGGGTCGATAAAAAGTCAATAATTCAAGGTTTAAGAGCATGTCAAAATCCAGATGGCTGCTTTATTGCTATGATCACTGGTTCAGAGAGTGACATGAGATTCCTCTACTGTGCGTGCTGTGTATCAGCTATTTTGGACGATTGGTCGGGCATGGATAAGGACAGAGCGGTTGATTATATTCTCAAGAGTATGGTGAGTATTGATGAAAAAATGTGAAGATGGTGTTGCGTTTTTTTTTCATTGAATGGAAAGGATTCAGGACTGAAATTGTAAAACGTGGAGGCATGAATTTTATTCTCTGATGATTTTAGTGGAATATCTCCAAGAATAATGGAGATAGGAGAATTTTTGTGGAAAGCTTTTCGCTACAAAAAAGGTCTATGGAAATTTCATTATCTCTCCTAGATTTTGAGATATTCTGACGTAAAGAAAGTGTAAGATCTTATTTGGGGAATATCTCAGGAAGAAGTAGGCTTAGAAGAATTTACTAAAAATACTTTTTTGTAGTGAATTTAATTTTTTACAATAAAGCTCTCTTGGTAAATTCTTCTAAATCCAATACTTTTCGAGATATTCTCCAAAAAATCATTGAATCAGAACGATTGGATAGAAAAAAAAACGAAATATCTACAAATTCATTTTGGCTTCCGCCAAATATTTGGGAGTTTAATATCGTCATTCTCTCATTAGAATAATTCTAGTCATACGATGGAGCACTGGGACAAGGCCCAGGACTCGAGTCCCATGGCGGTTCAACATTCTGTGGTGTTGCAAGTCTCTATCTGATGAATGAATTACACAATTCATTGAATCATGAACAATTGGAAAGATTGAGAAGATGGTGTTTGATGAGACAGATCGATGGCTTCCAGGGTAGACCTGGTAAACCATCTGACACGTGTTATAGCTACTGGATTGGTGCTACGCTTTGTTTACTTGATGTACAAAACTTATCAGATTCAGATGAGAATAGAGAATTCGTTTTGAGTACACAGGATACGAGAATCGGGGGCTTTGCCAAGTCTTATGATACGAGAGCTGATCCACTACATGCTTATTTGGGTAGGTCAATGGATAAATTATTTTTTAATTGAGTTCATCGACTAATTGAATTCCCATTCAAATTGTCTTTTGCATGAATTTCACATTTTTGAAGTTTTCTGAACGATACGCAATCGATTGAGTGTCGAGCGGTTGGACAGCTCGATTAGCCTGAACGACTGGTCCGTCAGGGGAGTAGTTAATTTGCGAAATATCTCGGAAACTGCGAGGTTTACGGAAATGTCTCTTACCTTTTTTTAGCTTATAAAATTCTCTACGAAAAGTCTCTTGGAAATTTTCTCTAAACCCATTCATTTCCGGGGTATTCGCAAAATAATTCATACCTAATTTTTCTTAGTTATCTCGATTATTACTATGCATTATTTTTTTGCACATATCTCTGAAACGAGTAGGTTCAGAGGACAACTTCAAGAGACGATTTTTTTGTAGAGAATTTCATGGGCTAAAAAAAGCTCTCCTCAAAATTTCCGCTAAACCTGCTCACTTCAAAGATATTAGCAAAAGAAGCAGCATGTGAAAGATTCGCTGAAGTAATGTAAGCTAGCAATTACCTAGACTATCTCTGATCTTTTGAATCCTTCAGGTCTCTCGGGATTGAGTCTCTTGGGTGAACCCGGTCTTCAACCTCTCAATGCTGCCCTAAACATCTCCAATCGTGCCTACGCACATCTCAAGGATCTCCACAAAAAGTGGAAACAGTAAAATCCTTGAAAATCAATAATTTGTATAAATATCAGTCATATCAACGCACATTATTAAGAAAAAAAAACGGGTGTCAATTAATAAATCACCTCAAGTTGAAGTATTATAAATGAATAAATGAAGTAAATATGTTGAAATGTATAAATGCCGATGAATAAACACGCTTTGATATATACGGAGAAATTGATTTTCCATTCAAATTCTTTCTCAAACCCTCTGAAATTTTCTTAACAATTTTGATTTCTGGTCAGTGAACTTTTAGAACGTTTCAAGGCGTCGATACTTTGATCTTCCAAAAAAAACTTCGGTTTTCAATTTACAACAACAAACGAATAGTGAAATGATGGGTAGAAAAAAATGAAAAAAATATGTTTCCATAGTTTTGCGAATATCTCGAAAACGAGTGGCCTCAGAGGAAAATGTTAAGAGACCTTTTCTGTAGCTAATGGAATTCTCTACAAAAAAAGTTTCTTGGTAAATTCCTCTAGATCCAATGGCTACCGAGATAGTTGTAGAATAATCTGCATCCAATTTGTAAACCAATATTGATTCACCTATTCACACACGAAGGTCTCAAATACTTTAATTTCACAGAGAAGAAAAAACTTCCAATCAAAAAACAGATAAAAATTTAATAATGACCACGATGATTCTTTGTTCATCTTTTTCATGGTAATAAAGTTAAGAAGAAAAAACGAAAATCGAGAAACTAAAATTTTCTTTATAAACTTTGTCAACAAAAAAAAAATTGGAATTTTTTCGTTGATTTATGGGATTAAATTGGCCCAATCGTGTCGGACTACTGGAGACCCTGACTACTTCTCCCTTCCCCGGCGATCTTCTCCCTTCCTATTGGCAGCGCCATGGTAACGCAGGGTAGGCTGCCAGCTATGTGCGATCACAACAGACGTCGCTCGACTCTCATCGAGACAACATTGCGATTTGAATAATTTGAATAAAAACAGACGGAAACTCAAGGTAATTGAGACATCAGTGAACTTGTGATTGTGTGTTAATCAGGTGTATTGAAATAGTTAGAATGATTTAATAATTTTTATCTTACATTTATTTTTAAATTACTCAATTGAAGAAGTTTTAAACGAAGAGGATATACTTTCACCGTCAGTTTTGGAGTCGCTAGCGACTCATACAAATTATCGAGGTGAGTTCGAGAATGAATTACAGCGGGTCACGCTTGCATAATTAGTATAGATCGTTCTGGAATATTAATTATAATTTATAAATAATTTCCTATTAATTTTCATCAGGAAAAAATTATTTTGAATTTTTTTCGCATGATTTGTTCTGTATTTAAGACCGGAGTTTTCGTTTTTTTTTAACTAAAATCCACGTAACGAGGCAGTAATTGACCGGTGAAAGCCGCGATAAGGATAATCGTAGTTGGTTTTATCGTATTTATCTTCCTCATCCGTTGAGAACGTCACTCGTATTTTTTTTCCTGTAAATTTCATCAGTAAAATGAATTTAATCGTAATCGTGCAGTTACTCATCACTTCAAGAATTGAGCGAACATTCTCCCGCGCTCAGTCATGAGAATTTGAGGATTTCAATCAATTAATGTTCCCCGTTATTAAAAGAATTTGATAGACAAATGCGGAAAATTACTGCGATGACGCATTGAATTTAGTTTTCGTCGAATATCTCGGAATATATGAGAGATAGAGAAAAAGTTGTGGAAATCTTTTTTGTAACTCTCGTCTCGTTCCACATGAGATATCTCTACAACTTTTTCACTATCTCCCATGGATTCTGAGATATTCAGGAAATTTTAAAAAAATAACATCTATGTTGCTTCGCTCTAAAATCAGTTTCTTCAAAATATCTCGAAGTCCAAGCCAGATGAAGAAATTTTGGTAACAGCCTTTTCTGTAGCCCTTGATTTTCTATACCAAAAAAGTTACTACCAAAATTTCTCTATCTTGCTTAGATCCGCAGATATTCTGGAAAAATTGAGTGACGAGTTAAATCATTCGTTCATTCAGTCGCAGTTTTTTTCTTTTATCTCAAAAACTAAGTGAGACAGAGAAATCTTGGTCAGAACATTTTTTGTATCTCTCATTTTCTTCTACAAAAAAGTTCAAACAAAAATTTCTCTACCTCAATTATTTAGTGAGATATTCACAAAAAACGAATGTCTAATCGTCGATAAATTAACAATGAAAATAGAAAAGAAACTAATTAATTGTCAATCAATTCTAATTAGTCATCCAAAATAGCCAGTTCGTGAGCTATTTGGAGCATCTCCCACGTATGCAACTTCGGTAGAAGCAATTCGAAGTTATAATACTGAGAATCTGCCTTTCATCGAAATCGATGGGTCATGGTCACTAGTTTTCCTATGTAATACTGTTCATCAAAGTTTATACGTCCCTATAATTTCACTAAAAGCACACCACCTGAACCATCTACTAACTCTCCCTCTCCCTCTGACAAGTGTCTCAAGATCCATTTACAACCACATGTACATTGCTGAAACACATGTGGTGGAAAAGACACGCCATCAGACTAACGTAATGAATGAGACTTGTTGTCGACGGTTACTGGCGATACACTTGAGGCAATTTACTGCATCAAAGAAAGTGGTTTATTTTTATTCAAGTTCCTTTTTTTTAATTCTTTCATTCCGATTTAGTTGAATAAACTCTTCGAAGTGCTTTTGAGAAATTTAATGTAAAATTCTTTCGGTTTTATTTGGCGAATAAAATTATTTTTTCAGACAATTCATCGCGGAATCTTTTCACGGAATCTGATATTGATTTTTCAGCCTTCAATTACGGTAATTGAAGACATGCAAGGTGCGATTGATGGAAAATTCTGGAAGTTGTGGATTCTTTTTTGGGTTTTTTTTTGATCAATCTCAGAAACTAAGGGAGATAAAAAAAAATTGCAAAGAGCTTTTTTGTCACTCTTGCTTATCTCTACAAAAAAAAACTCTCTACGAACATTGTTCTCTCTTACAGATTCCGAGATATTACTTAAAAACTAAAGATTAAATCTTGGAGTAAAATGGAAGAATCATAATTTTTGTTGGTTTTTGTTAAATATCACAAAACCTAAAAGAGATAAAGAAATTTTTGTAAGGATTTTTTCATACCTCTTACTTTTCTCTACAAAAAAGTTCCTCTAACAACGTCTTTATCTCTCATAGATTTCGAGATGTTTCATAAAAACTGAAAATCAAATTTTTTAGTAGAATCCCGTGTTTTTAAATTTTTCATCAATTTTGGTTAAATATTTTGAAAACTAACAAAATAGAGAAAATTTTGTGAGAACGTTTTTTGTAGTTCCTATTTTTCTATACAAAAGAGATCCTCATGAAAAATTTCTTATCTGCCATAGATTCTGAGATATTACGTCACAACCAAAAAGAAAATTTTTGAGAAAAATTGAAGAATTCTGATTTTCATCGACTTTTATTCAGTATCTCGCAAACTCAAAGACATAGAGAAATTTGTGTAAGGATCTTTTTTTTATTTTATTACGCAAAAACCAATGACAAACTCAAATTAACTTACTTCTCTTCAACTTCACTCCATTTCATCAATGGAAATATGAGATTCTTGTGCATAAATTTGCTCACCCAGATAATTTTACATATCTCTATACGTTTATCCCATTTTGGCGGGAAAATAGAAGGGCAGATGTGGCGAGGGGAGTGGATTTAATTCAAGTTTGCCCCGTGCCACAATATCCAGCTGTCGAGCAACAGCTGCATCGAGAAAAAAAATATTTCGTGGGGTAAAAGGAAATGCAGTTAGAGTCAACGGTTGATGAACGTGCAAGAAAATAAAATCTTTAGAAATAAAATAACCAAAGGAAACAGGGAGGCGAAGAAAATATTTTTGAAATGGTTGCTACGAAACTTTTCAGTTACTGGGTCTCCTCAAGTGTAAACCTAATGAAGATGATCCTCACATCTGGGGCACGTGCCTTAGGGCCTTTTTTTTACCTTGCCTACTTTATTTACAGGGGCTACATGATATTTTATGGCTCAGTGTGAAGTCACTGGGTAGTCGACACGTTGGAAAATAGAGGAAAGAGAAGAACAAAGTACTCGGATCTACTATTGTTTACGAAGTTTTTTTGTTCATGAAAAAATAGGTGCAATGTTTTTTTACAGTTCACTTGGCAATTGTTCTATGCGCTACTTCCATCGATATGTCGAGTAACATTATTGTTGAAGTAAAGGATAAATTGCATTGACAGTTTTTTTTTCAATTGCGATAAAAGGATGGTTGTTAATTTCAATTTTTTTTTCGCAATTTCTTAGAGACAGGGTGACAGAAGAATTTTGGTTGGAACCTCTTTTTGTAGTCCTTTTTCTTCTTTACATAAAAGGTCCTTATCATGATTTCTCTGTCTGCGTTGGTTTTTGTAATGAACGAGGAGAACTGTAACTGGAAAGCTGCGGCGGATGGAAGAATAAAACGAGTGAATTTCGCTCGTGTCTTAGTTTCTTTCTAAATATCTCAGAATGTAAAAGAGGTAGAGAAATTTTTGTCGCAACCTTTGGATAGAAAACTAAGAGCTATAAAAACGGTTTTTACAAAAATTTCTCAACCGAGTAGTTTCCGAAATAAACGAGAAAAACTGTGACCAGGCGGAGAAATGGAACGACTCGATTCCACTTGTCGCTCAGTTTTTCGAGAATATCTCGAGACAGAATTTTGGTGAGAAACTTTTATGTAGAGAAAATGAAAAGTTATAACAAAGGTTCTCACTAAAAAAATTTATCTCGCTTAGGTTCTGAGATAAACAAGAAAAACTGTGCTCAAATGGAACAATGAAGTAAGTTGATTTCACTTGTCACTCGGCTTTTCAATAATACCCCAGAATCTAAGTGAAATAGGAGAATTTTGGTATGCACATTTTTTGTATAAAAAAATCAAGAACTACATAAAAGCTCCCTGTCAAAATTTCTCTATCTCGTTTAGCTACTGAGATAAATGAGAAGAACTATGGCATTACAATGATCGAAAGAAAGAACAATTGAATAAAGTTTCGTTGAAATCCCGAGGAATGTCAATGTTAGAGTATTTCTCCTCGAAATGATCCCGAGATATCTAGGAATTTTATAGAATTTCTCTTATTTAATTGAAAAATGTTGGGAAGCCAATAATTCTGAATGTCAATTGATTTCACAGACTTTCATCAGCTTCTTTGAAAATAGCCGAATAAGTATAGAAGTTAATGCCCGGTTTAGCGTATTAGGTGATATGAAACTAAACTGTGGTTCGCATTGACGTACCTTTCGGCTCTCCAAACATCGATCGTCGGCTTTTCCCACCCTGAAGCCAATCCCGCTCTTAGCCAAACTGTCATCGTGCTTTGCTCCCTTTTTCCATCTATTCAGCGCTTTCCAAGCGTGTAAAAAAAGCGACAAAAAAATGGTAAAGAATAAAAAAAAAACTCGGTGATGTCTTGTGGCTAACGAGAACCGAAGGATGTTTGTTATCTTGTATGTGCAGAAAAAAAAGGGACAACGATGTGTTGGGTAGGCCGATAAATGTTGGGACGAATTGAAGGGGATTTTGGCAATGGCGCAATCGCTGTCTATCATCACTACGGTGTGGCACACTTAATAGAACATGTCCTTGATCCGTTTTACAGACAATTTGTCCTTGTCCTTCACCTATTACTGGGTTAAATTTTTCTCAATGTCATGGGCTGATCCATTTGAATTTATGATTTGATTTTATGAATTTTGATGGAAAACGAGCTTTAGCTTTTCATATTGTGACCAATTCATAGGAAATAGTAAAGTGATAACATGCGTCTGCCTTCATCGTCATCAACCACGGACGATCTTTTTGCATTAAAAAAAAAAATGATATTTTCAAGAAAGTTTTTGGATTTCCGACATTTCTATAATACAATTATAGGAAATGCTATAATACAATTGATTATGAAGAAATAATTACCAAGAGAATGAGAAAAATAAGAATTTTCCAAAAAAAAATGTTTCTTAAATATAAATTCTTAGGGCTGAAACTATGTGAAATAATGTCTGTACAAAATCTTCAAAACCTTAAAAATTCTCCGAATATTTTCATTAAAAAGAACACTTTCAATCCTCTCTAGGGACAGAAGCAGAACAAAACAATTTCTCTAGACCTTGACATCTTCAAATACCAGGTGTAGCTCAGTAAAACACAAATGTTTGAATCGCGGTGTTTGCGCAAAAACTTAACTGAATAAATTGAAACTATGCGATGTTTGACCTGGATTGAAAAAAACATTAGTTAGTATTCAATGATAACTTTGCCTTTCAGGTGGCGTGGGGAAACGCTGTGATGGAGTTACAGAGTTGGTTGCTCTATCATCTCGTAGCCGTTACCGACTGCAACCAAGGTATAACTCAACTTTTCACCTGGCTCCGAAACTTTCTATGATTTCATTGGAAACTTTTATTCACAAGTTCTCAATCTTCCATCATGATTTATCTGATTAACTAGTGATCAAGTAAAACGAGATGAGTTAAGTCCAGTGCTCGTTTTTTCGGGAATATCTCGGAAACTAAGCGAAATGAAGATATTTTTGTAGAGACTTTTTTTGTAGAACAAAGCGAGAGCTGCAGAAAAGATTTCTATGGAAAATCATTCATCCCTTATCTCTAACGGTTTTTGAGTTATTTCCAAAAAATGATAAAAACAAAAAAATTATTGATTCGCTTTCATCTACTTTTTTTAAACGAATTTTTGGATATCTCAAAATTGAAGAAAGATAACGAAATTTGAGAAGGAACTGTTTTGTAAAGCGGAATGCGGCCTACGAAAAAGGTCAAAATTTAAATCTCGTATCCCTATTATTTTTTGAGATATTTCTACAAAACTGAAGCTCAAAAAAAATTAATTATCGTGGTTCTACTTCTCCGCCACTAGATTCTTTTCATTGTTATTCATATGTTTTTTTTCGTTTTAGTTAACTGAGTGTCCTTGGTTTTGTCCTCACACGTAATCATTTCTGCACGTTCATTTTATTTAATTTTTTTTTCTTACAAAAAAAATCAATTTTTGAACGTAAAAGGGTCGAAGATTATCAATGAATGACGGTGAGTGTTTTTTGTTATTTTTCATTTAATTTGAATTTAATTCCATTCAATGCATCGTAAATTTTTTTCTTCATTACTATTATTCAGTTTCTTCGCTAAACGAAGTTTATCATTTTTATCCTGCCTAGTTTACTTTAACGAAGGCAACAAGTAAAAAATGGAAGAAAAAATCGAGTTAGTTCTTCTCACTATCCTGGATTAAATGAAGAATTAAGACAAATTACAGTGATGCAGTCGGCGGCTACTGGTGCTGGAGCTTATCCAGCAAGTGGTACTGGAAGTAGAGCGAGAGATTTGGGTCTCAGGGCACAAAAAAAATTACTTGGCCGTGTTGTATCAACTGGAGCTGGTAGATCGTTGTTCATTGACGATGCAACGACTTCGTTGCTTGATAATCTTTACAAACTCATGGAGAGAGTTGCTAAGAATTCTCCGGGAGTTGATAAGAAACAGCCGGAAAAAGTTCTTAAAAATATCGTCAAATTGTCAATTAAGGTAAATGGTTTTATAATTGAAAAAAAATATATTCCTAGTTTACCCTTGAGAGTGTTTTGTGGATCATCTCGGAAACTATTGCAGATAAGAAAATTTCCATTTAGAATAAAAATTGTCCAATCTCCCATAAATTCTAAAATATTCAACAGGCATACAAATTTCCGTGAAATTTTTATACGTGAAGAAAACGTGATTAATTAATTCTCCAAATTTTTCCAACAGATAGGATTATTACAACGTAATCAACAATTGGGTTCTTCGGATGACGCTAAAGTGAACGAGATAAGATCAAGCTTGAGAGCAACGGCAATGGCAGTTGTTTCATTCCATGAACTTGAGTTCAGTTTCGATCGTGCGTACTTAATAAGATCATTCGAGCGCTGCAGGACAGCAGTACTAACATTAATCAAGCCCCACTTAACCGACAAATCACAGGATCGTTGCGATCAGGTATTTGATTTTCTGGTCAATCCAGATTTTCTTGATTCTGTGTTTAGACAGGACTCTGAACACCGCCCAATCCTCGGTCTACTCGTAACAGATATAAATAAAGCACTTGATGCTGGTCATCTTTGATTTCGTGAGAATAATTCAGGGAATCACGTTGATTCCAGTTAATTTAATTCTGATAAAGGAAAAGGATAAGGGAAATTGAATTGAAAAGTTTCATTCAGTAGTGGACTGATGAAATCCGTTGAATCAATTTTTATTCAAAGATTTTTTCATCGTTAAAGTGGTAAAAGAGGATAGATTGATTTTTTTCGTGAATTCTTTTACGGCTATCGTTGTTACACGTATGAAAATTTCTATAAGAAAATTGTTATAGAAATTATTTCATAAAAGAT
>JABSMS010015183.1:0-12357 GCA_018902275.1 Aleiodes sp. PSUC_FEM 10030003
ATATATATATATTTTAAATTAAAGTTACAGTGGTAGTAACGGCGATAGTCATGTTAGTAATAGCAGCAGTGTGTGGTGACCTTCGATGGTGGATACGTGGGTGGGGATTTATTCGCAAGGAAGAATATGGAGGGGAGGAGGCTGGCGAGGTGGGGAGCATCATAGAGCCCCAGTTGAAGTTTGTTGAACTCTGTGGACTCGAGGATTGGCCACGAGTATCGCATTTACATGTACATGTACGCGATTGCGCATGTATCTGTAACGTAGAGTCAGTGAGTGAGTGAGTGAAGGAGAGAGAGAGAGAGAGCTAGTTAAGAGAAGAGAACACAGTGCGTTGTTCCAATAAAACGTGAGGGAGAGAGAGAGAGAGAGGGAGGGAGATAGTCGAATTGGGAAAGGGAGTGGGGGATACCTCGGTTAATTTCATCTTGCCCCAGTTACGGGTCGAAGCAGGGTGAACGAACTAGCCTCGCGCCAAGGCCCCGTCGACCCACTTTCCTGGCAGTTGCCGCTCTCGGGCCGGTGGGACGCATGTCGATGAGTTTGTGGTGGGGTTTTGATATTATTATATATGTGTGTATGTGAGCGCTTGGATAATGTGGTAGGGAGAGCGTTGGAAGTTGTACTCTATCTAGGCTAGAGTGTTTCGACGGAGCGCGCACACACATGCACACATACGGAGACAATTGGCTTGCGTATTACGGGGCGAAAAGACGAGTGTACGCGCGACGGATGGTGGTGGGAGAGGAAAAAAATGAGAGAAAAAAAAAATTGCCAGCACAGAGTGGAAGGCCGCCAAGGGGCAACGAACTAGCCTCGTCCCGGGTCCCTCGACCTACATTCCAACGCTGGAAAGTGAAACTGCCGCCTCCGCTTATGGCGCACCCGCTGCGAGACTTTCCGTATCAATTCCTTCAATTTCATTCGTTCATCAGAGGAATTTCAGTTGATTTGATTTTTCTACTAATTTACACATGGATTGTGTATTATGAAGATTTGGGGCTCTCCTTGGGAAAAGTTTGTAATGAATATTTTAGCGGAGCTTACCAGCTAGAACACGACCGAGAAGATTCTCGCTGTCCTGGGGATGAAAACCCTCACGATAATTAGATGGCTCTTTTTCATTATCGAGTGATTCTGGTGGAGGTGCAAGTATATCACCAGCTGGCTGTCCATCACCGGCCCCACGGGGTTTAAACTCCTGCACTGTCATTGCTTGCACACACCAGTTTTCAACCCGTCTGTCTATCATACCACGTAAACAATGAAATAACTGTTCTTCAATATTAGTCGGAGAACCTCGATAATTTACTCTATTTATACTAAATAACTAACACTAAAATTGTATTGTTTAATTTCAGTCCCTTATAATTATAGACATAACACCATCAACGATATACACTAAATTTTTTGACAAATTTCATTGACCCTCGCACAGTATGAAATTCCAAAATGTTCTCATTTAATTTATCAACATTAATCTCAAGTTTAAGGTCATTTGTTAATATTTATTGTAATTTGTCAATAAAAGAGGTAGAAATCGCGCACTCACCACTGTTTACTTTTTTCTTTGGCTGTCTCGATTTTATTATCTTTTCTCACGGAGATAAATAGATGAAATGTTTTGTTTCTTTATTATTTTCCTTCTCTTTTTTAATAATAAAAGGAAAATAACGGATAAATGTTTATTTTCACTGTTTAGTTTTGACTTGACCGCGTGGTCACGCGTGGCGAAGGAAAAGAGCGTGGTTGGTGGTTGTGTATGGCGTACGGTGCGGTGCGCGAGTGAGTTTACCGCGTTGGGGTATATCGTAACGGTGCGCGCTTGCGCGAAAATAAGAAGTGAGGCCTCACCACCGCGCCGCTTGTCTCGTGCTCTTGGGATGTCTGTTGCCTATTTGTCCCGTTCACCTCTTCAATTATTTCTATAAATTTTTATTGTTAATTTTTAACTTTATTATTTGATTATTCTTGTTACATTTATTTTTCTTTGATTGTACTGATTAAATCATGGAAGAGACGTGTGGATGGTAGATAAGTAAATTTGTATAAAAAATTTGGGTTAATCACTTTTGGAAAGAAAGAACGTATCTTGATGTTGCTTTATCAATTTAACATGAGTTCGCGCACACGTGTGTGCTTTTTTAGAGTCAATAATGTCGCTTTTAACTACTTCTTTCATTCGCCAATTGGCACGCTTGACCCGTCATTAGGATCAAGGATTTTTTAATGTAATTTTTCAAAAGACAAACTCTGTCACAATCGTTGTCTCTTTTTCTTCGGAAACAGAAGAATTTTCCGGGGAGTTCTAAAAAAAAAATAACTTTGAAATTTTTATTTCTTTAATTTATAAAAAATTCTTATCTCTGCTTTGCTCAGACAGAAACAAGATATATAGTCAGCGAATTGTCTCAGTTAACTGTTTGAGAAAGTGAAAGTACACCCACACACGTGGCAGCCAGACGTAAACTTGCGTGAATCGTCTCGGATTCTGTTTGGACAGGTGAGACGTAGGGGAATGCCAAAGAACCGAGACGACTAGTTAGCGGTAAAGTCGATGGCCTATCCCAACCTGTTAATAGTGAACAGGCCAACTTGCGTTAGAGCATAGAGTCACGATTTAGAAGGATAGCTTCATATAAAAAGGCAGTTAGGCAAGTTAGTTCTTCACTTTGCCGTTGAGCTTCGGCTCCTTTTTTTCACGCTCTCTTTCGTACTTTCGCTCTCGGTGGTTTCTTTCTATTTTGTTTCATTTTTTTTTCTCCTTAGGCACGGGAACCAAACAAGTTTGTTACTTTGTAGTTTTCGGAGGCTGAAGAAATCGTTTTTTTTCCTCGCCTACACACCTGTTTCCTTTTATTCAAGGGCATAAATGAACTTCCGTTCTGTTTATTTTGAAATTTTGTTTTCGTAAGTTTATGAAATATTTCAAGTATTGCTACATACATGGGGGTTCGAATGATATTTGCCGTTAACTTAATTTCTATGTTTAATATTTGAATGAAATTTAAAAGTTTAGAAAATATAATATCTTTGCGATTATTTTGAGAGCACCTAATTGGTTCTGGTGTTCCTCAAT
The DNA here is from genome assembly GCA_018902275.1 of Aleiodes sp. PSUC_FEM 10030003. Classification (NCBI taxonomy): domain Eukaryota; kingdom Metazoa; phylum Arthropoda; class Insecta; order Hymenoptera; family Braconidae; genus Aleiodes; species Aleiodes sp. PSUC_FEM 10030003. The sequence continues at coordinate 3,080 of JABSMS010015183.1, forward strand.
TTCATAAGTGTCAAAAACAAGTACAAGTCAAGATGTCTCGTCAACCAAAGATTTATTAGTTGGGTTAGAATGGTCACAGGGTTGTGGCCAAAATTTTATGACCGTTGTGGTTTTCACACTTTCTTCATGCAGGTCATAAATTTTCGACGAGCAAACAGCCGCATTCTACTGCACTTCTACCCGTAAATTATACCCAAAGAAGCAACGGACTTTGAGGGTGGAGTACATGAAGAAAAAGTCTTGCGGACGTTTTTCCTGCTGCGTTGCTAAATTTTACTTTCGGCTCTACCAAAACTTGTTCCTTTGAACTATTATCTTTTTGCAATTTTCCACACTGTTTCGCCAGTCGTTCAGATTAATTTTCGGGTTCTCTCCACCTCTCGCATGGATTCATCGGTGATTTTTGAACGAACCATGCGGTTGATGCATGAAATTCCCGAGAAACCTTTCCATTTTTAATCCGTGAAATTGTCAAAGAAACTTTCAAACATTTAGAGTCAAAATTTAACATTTTCGTTGATTCTCTTAATGTTTTGTGATTGAAACAATGGGCTCTACTAAATGATCCTAGACGTTGTCGCTAGATGGCCAAATTTTCGCGCAGGTTGAACAAGAATTTGGAAGTGATAAAAAATTGTCAGCGGACTTAGCAACATTCTTTTATTCTTATCTTCTGATATTGATTCGGTAACCTCTCAAGTACGGCAACCGTCCCATGTATCGATCCTACGATTCGAGGTACCGTGAATACAATATTTGATATTTAATTCTTCACAACTATCGCGTTTTTTTCGTTCCGCCATCGAGTACTCGCACGAAGATGTTTTATTTCGTATCAAAGATGAATGAGTCCAGCAAGTGGTGACATATAAAACACTTGGCATAATCGCTGACGTGGCATACGCATCAGCAAACAAGTCGAAACATTGGATGATAGCTATTGCAAAACTCAGAATGAGAGTATGTGTGCCAGTGGGCTAATTCATTTAATATTCGTACGAGGAAAATAATAACGTGCGAAGCCATAAAGGAAAATTGATATAAATCTTCAATGAGAACTTAAAAACTTGCGTAAATGTTTAGCAATTTAAACGTTCATATCATCGTTATTCTTTTTTAATTTTCCTACTTGAAGGTATTTTTTAATGCTCGGATTGAGGATGGCATTTGGAAATTCTTAAATCGTAAATGTCAAAATTCTTGTGAATTATGAATTCTTACGAAGGGAAAACTCAAGCTTTTTATTACTAAAAAAATTAACGGAAATGTGTAAGAATTGATTTATAAGATTGAAACGAGACGTATCCATCAGTTCTTAACTGAAGTACATACATTTAAATCAAATTGAACGATTCAAAACTTCTAATACAACGAAATTCATGTCTAACTTTCAAAATAACTGTTATAAAGAATGATTTACGTCTATGAATACTCGATGTTATTCTTCCCACATAATTTTAGATATTGCGTGGGCCGAAATTGAATGCAGAATTCGTTTTGATAGAGATGCATTCGTCTGCATGTAAGAATAATTTACCGAGATTTCATGCTTTCTTTCATATGTTTTGAAAAATATTTTTTTTCATATTGTCGATAGTGTTCGTGTCAACTCCAAATTGAACAATAAAAATCGTAATAACAATGTCGCCTTTCTTTATTTTTGAATCTCCATAAAATTTCGATGATCCTGCAAATGGCGTTATAAACGTACCAAAGGATTATATTAAATTAATAAGAATGAATAAAATAAATTTCCACATCCCGAAGAATATTCACGAAATTGTCGAATTTAAATAGACATCTTAACTGAGTTCATCGTTGCTGCATTACGGTCATTGAACTCCGAACGAATTTAGATGTGCAAGCTTTTAAATCTTTACTGTGTTCAGGTTCGTCGGTCGATGACTCTCTGACTTGGTTTAATCTGGCACATTGTTATAACACTAAGTTTCATTTATAGTTGGTAAGTACTAAAAAGAGAAAATGGTGGTTTGCCAATGTAAAATGAAGATAACTGAAAAAAAGCAATTGCGGTGAATTTTCTGGAATCAATTTACGAAGCTCCAACCGTAATAGGTCACTCAAATATTCGCGTGGAGAGGGAGTCCAGAGAAATGAAGCAATTTGAATTAACTGGAGGGATTATTCCGTACCAATGGTACTGCAACAGACATGCGCACTTTCTCTAGATTGTTGACCTGTTCACCCCATCGTTCTGTTCATCCTGAATCTTTTAAAAGTTCTTCATCTTTCATACTCTCTGCTTCGTCTTTTTTTAAAATCTATTCTTTGTGGGTTTCATCTTGAATATAGAATATCTATTTGAACTTTTTGAAAATTTAGGACTTGCATCTTTCAAAAAGTAAGAATTTTCTTGGTTGTAAATTTCGAAATTCAGTAGCAAAGTGAAACGAGATAAATATTATACTGTTTTGCCCCACTTTTTTGTACGAATTTTTACACGACTATGTTTTTTGTGAATATCTTCGAAAATAATGGAGATACGCCCTTTTCGCCTCAAGTCTTTTTTGTAGCTCTTTAAATTCTCTACAAATAAGCTGTAGGGCAAAGAAGGCGTATCTCCATTAATTCCGGAGATATTACCAAAAAACTGTTTAGAAAATAAAATCAATTTGTGTGAAAACTTCTTTTTCATATTTTTACATAGTTCTTATCCTGTTCTATATAAAGTAAAATTACTCATTATATGCGTAATTTTAATTGCCCTTATCTTCAATGAATCATCCATTATTCAAGCTTGTCAATTCGAAATAGGACAGTTTTAAATATTACGAAATGATTAATTCCACGGGAGAATAATTAATCAAAAATGTTGATAAGACTAGACACAAATCAATAAACATTATTCTGATAATCATAGAGAAGGAGGGTAATGTTCTTCGATATCTCTAGAGATCAAAGAAAAAAATTTATCAGAGCATACAGTTATTGAAATAATGTTCTCAATAATTTAGGTCCATTTGCGAATTAATTGATAACAATTAGTAATCACGTGATCGTTTTTATTACGATTTCTTGATATCATTTTGACCAATGGCTATGAACATTGAATTTTTTTCCGATAATCCAGGGCAAATATACTATTAATTATGTATTTTCACGATTGGCTAGAGACGTTTATGATAATAATGCGATTTTTAAAAGAATTTATCATTAAAATCAGTTGTAGTTACAACTTATTATCAATATTTCTCATGAATATTTATTGCTTTATCATTTTATCAAAGTGTCACGCAATACTTTTGTTGAAAAGCTCCAATGGCCTCACACGAAGAAGTAAAATAAATACTCTGCTACAATGTCTCGTTTTTCTTTGGTTGAAAGGAAGAAAAAAAACATTCTAAACCTTTCTTTATTATTCGAGGACTGCAATTACGTAACACGTATGTCTGAATAAAAATTGCAGTTTATGACGATTCTTTGACACGAAATGAGGGAAACATATAATTTCAACGTCTACGATATGGAATCACGAATTTCCAACTTAGTGAAAATAATGGCAGACGTAATTTATCAGAGAAAACAATTTTATTGTGACATATGTTTTACGGATTATTTGTTTGTTGTTGCTGCATAATGGAAGGTCGATTATTAGTCTTTGTTTTTTTTTGTATCACGTTGATTACGAAAAGTTCAACATAAGATTGAATTTAATGGAGGTGATGGTCAAGTTTCTGTAAATATTGATTTTGGAAGTATGCAGAATATTTTAAAATGAGAAGGTTGACGAAAATTGAGTTTTTTTAAAGATAAAATCGGTTGGAAATATTTAGAATCGAAAAAATCATTTGTGATTTGACTTCGTTAATGATTTTTTCCAAATTTCTACATATTTCGATGAATAAATTCAATTTTTCTAATAATTTTGGGTGCTCATGATTTGACGATTCATAGAATTCTCAGAAAAATGAAACTTATCCGAGTCCCCATTCTACCTCGCTCCGACTCTCATTCTTGGAAATTTAAAGAGCCAGGTAGAATTTTAGACTATGAAATTTTCAGAGCAATCGATTTTATTTCACCATCAGCTTTTTGCGAATATCTTGGGAATTAATGGAGATACACCCTTTTTGCCCCAATCCTTTATTGTAGCTCTCGAAATTTTTTAATAAAAAAGATGAGGACCAAAATGAAGTATCCCGATTAAGAATTGAAAATTTTGAAAATTTTGACTTTTGAAACTTGGGAATTTAATACATAATCCTTTAGGTTCTTGAAAAAATGCTTTAAAAAAATTAAAAAACTCTGAATGCAAGAATTTTTGTGTTATGTGCAGTCATAATAAAAATTTGAAATTATTTGCAGCAATGAAATATCGATTTCTATAGGGGAAGGTGGGGTAAAATGGACACTCGAACTGAACGGTTCGAGATAGAGATTTTCTGATGATTTCATTGGAAAGCTGAGGAAATTTTGGTAAAAATACCTCAATGTTCAGAAAATGCAATTTTCGATTTTTTTAATGAATTTTCCTTACACATTAAACTAGTCAATTTTTTTAAAGATTTTTAGAATATTTTCTTATGGCTCAAAATGGAAAATTAAATTTTGAAACAAAAATATTTAAATAACAAAATCATTGGAAAATGTCGGAATCGAATTGTCCACTAAGGATGTGAATATCCCAGAATAAATTTTCCGCTCAGTGACGCTGAAACACTTAAAATGCTAAACACCCCGATTTTTTTTCTCATTTATCTAAAGAGTAGTTATTTTTTTACGAGTAAAGGAACTCTTGAATTTTGTGTTTATGCATTAAGAAACGAAAATCGTTATGGAAATGTGCAAATATTCATATAAATGTATAAATGGTGAATAACGGGAGCGGAGAATATGCGGAGTGAATTTGGAAATAGCGAAAGAAAATATGAATGTTTTTTCATACTCTCAGACAGTCAAACCTTTCATAAATTATGTAGCTCCGATAAGCCATAGATAAATGACCTCTCGTAAATTATATTCAAGGTTAAAATACGGCGGTGGGAATGATTCTTCGATTTCTGATTGATTAAATCCAATAAAAAAGGACTTCAGACAAATCGCTCAGGAAAAATCTTATGAATTATGAGAGGCTTGACTGTAATTGCGGAATTAAGAGTGAGGGATTATTTCTTGTAGGCTGAAATGAGGGATGATCATCAATTGAGGAATTATTGAGCGTTGTATTAATATCTTTGAGCTTGAAATTTCATATTTTTTTGTAGAAAATTTTCATAAGCCGCAAAAAAGGTTCGACGATAAATTTCTGTAAATCGAATAGTTTCTGAGATATTTAGGGGAAGGTAGTTTTGATGTTATATATTATGAAAATATATAAATCGAAAATTCGGTTGAATCACGAAAAATTCAGGGAAAAATAAGAAATTTTGGTTAATTTTGGTTCTCGATATGCATGATCAATTGAATATTAATAAAAGTTGTAAATTACAGTTCGATTATTCCGTGAAAATTCAGTTAATCAACAAAAATTCAGGGAAAAATAACAAAATTTCATTCATTTTGGTTCTCAAAATTCATGCTCATTCGAAAATTCAAGTAAGTGATGAAATTTCGGCGTTTACTTATACTTGAGACTCCTGAATTCCCTTGAATTTGACCTAAGACTTGAATTTCCATAACCATCTTCCCATCGGAACAAATTAAACGTCACGCTCATGAAAATTACCATCAGATTGTCCATGAAATTTCAATTTTTTTCTAACAGTATAAAGTAACTATTCCCCGAAATATCAACCGCGCAATGATTCATTATTCATCCCCGTGATAAACCTCTTCTTACCAATTTTTTTCATCATTCCATTGAAGCAAAAATGTTATTAGAAATGCCAATTGAAGAAAGAAATACCCCAACTCGAGGAAAATACCGGAGATATTTTTTTTCAAAAAAAAACGGGATTAAGAAGATCGAAAAAATTCGGCGGTAGAATACGAAATTCAGGGAGGGAAAATAGGGAAGAATCTGTCACTCAACGAAATGAGAGTACGTGAGTTGCATTACGGGCTTTTCAAAATGAAGTAATACAAGCTTGGCATTGTGTGATAAAGTCAACGCACATAAGACCTGCGTGACATTAATTTAACCGAGTATGTCGTCTTTTTCGCCTAAAAACGTGGTAAATGAACGAGAGAAAAAGGCGGAGGGAGAGGGAAAAACGTGAATTGTTGGAAAATCGATGGTGAAGGTAATATCAGAGGACCAAGTGGCTATTTTCTTGGTCACGAAGGAAAAGGGGAGAGGGAATGTATCAATTATCTATTGGGGTTGAATTGTAGTCGTTAAATACACCATTTTATCCTCGGAGGTTCAAAGACATTGGAGGGGGTAATACGGGGGGATCGTGTCAGTGGAATTTCACGTGGACCATCAAATCCGAGGGAGTTAACGTGATTAGTATGATTTATTTATGATTAGCATAAGAATAAGGATTAACAGAATTTTTGCGAATGGGAAATCGAATCTGAATTCGGGTGTTTGATCATAATTTTTTTCAGTTCTTGATTGACTCATTTCTCTGTCATTCATGTTAAAGAAAATTAAACGATTTGCGCGCTTAAATAATTTTCGAAATTATGTTTTTTTTTTCTAACTAAAATTGCGATGGAAATCGTGTGAAAAGTTCGATTGTTAATTTTTTTTTATTCATATCGATTTTTGCATTTCTCTGTAGACTATCGCTTTGTTTCGATAAGCAAACGATTTTTATACTGTCAATGAAATAATAGTGCATTAAAATTCACTTGATTTTCGAAGTTACCTCGAATTGGGAATTTTAACAAATTAATTTTTCAGGAAAAATGCCCACGATCGCCCCAAGATTTTCGAGGAATCTTCAAGGACATTTCACTTTTATTTAATATTTTTTTAACTCTTTTTAAACATTTAATGATTTCACACCTTAAAATCACGATTAATTCTAAAAACTGTTGATTCTTTGATTTTTTTAGGATTTTTTGAATTTTAAGATTAAATTATAATTTCTCTGAATAAATCATCGAGTAATTCAAACTTCGTCTTCATTAAGTACAGGCTCCTCCTCCGTCACTCTCAGATTGCCCATTTTCCGTGACAAATTCCTGGCAGTTTCTACTATCTGCAGAAAGGGAAGGCGCAAAAAGAAGGGAAACACAAAAGAGAAAATAACTTTGTTAATGCTCTCGGATAATTAAACTTCTTGTTTTCTCTCACTTTGTTTAGTCTCGTAAAGAAATTTATATACACTCACCACCGGATCTACATTCGTAACAGCAGCAATATCCTTCAGGTCTGATATTATCTCGATGGCACGTACATTTTTACCTCTCTCCTCGAGAATAATTGCATAATTAATTAGTACCAGTGGATCTTGTGGTGTCAATGAATGTGCTTTTGTCAGGGCTCTCTCTGCGCCTTCGATATCCTCCAATTTTTTCAGGGCAACTGCAAATCATGAACGTGTGATTCCATGATTAATTGAGTTTTGTTCAGAGTAATCGATGAATTTTTATCTCAATGTAAAATAAACATTTAAAGATTAAATTGCCTATGAGTAAAAAGATAAAGAGAACTAAGATAATGTTCAAAGAAAAATGTAATTAATTTTTTTTCCACTTTTTGTCTGAATTTTCCGTGTCCAATACAGAAAATTTTAAACGAGTCATTTTAACCGGGATTATTAGGAGAATCCTTTTTTTTAATAAAAAAATGTTTTTTTTTCAGCAAATAAAAAAATCTTATTATGGAATTTTTATCCAAAATCGTTTTTAGAATTACTTCATAAACTAAAAAAAATCGGAATTGTTTTTTCCTCGAAAACAGTTGAACTCATTTCAATTTCTCCGAGCCACGTAAATTTCGATATATTTCGTAAAATGTTATTGCAAATTGCGATTGAATTATTGAATTCCTGAATTTTCTTATTTCCGTACCCTAAATTTAATTCCGCATGAAGTAACAGCGAACAAAATTACCTCACAATTGGCAATTAATTTCAATAAAGAACTTTCCACCCTCCTCGAGTATTAAAACTTTAGAGCAGAGAAATTAAAAATTCCAAGTAATAATAAATTCGCTATAAAATCACCCGATAATGTTGAATTTTTCATTCGTCGCTACTACAAGATTCTGAAAATATTCTAAGCACGTACAAGTAACACTCTGTGGGTAGTTTGGATATGTAAAACTTCTCCAGCTACATCTAAATCCACAGGAAAAAAAGGGGGAAGTGCGAGGGAAAAAGGGCAGAAAAATTATGAATATGAGAGGACGAGGGAATATTTTTACAAGATATTATGCACAGTGACATTCTCTATCTTTCTGACAGAATAAAAAAATGTGAAAGGTAAATTATGAAGCATGAAATTAGATTGAATATGTGATACACTCGTGTCTGTATTTTTTTTTCGGTGAATTTAAATGTTAATGTGATGTACAGGTCATTTGGTTTAAATTGGAAATAAACTTACGGCCAAGCAGCAAATAGGGCAGGGGATTTTTAGGGGATGCTGTTACCGCTGCGCATAAGTAGATTGCTGCTGATGCTGGCTGACCTGTGGTCAGTAATACTCTGCCTAAATTACACGACGGAAGTAGAGCCATTGGATTCAAGTAATGAGCTCTCTTCAAGCAACTGATTGCCTGTAATTCGATGAAAGATTTTGTGATAAATTATTTATTTCATTTGGAGAAAAGAAAAAGTAATGAATTCCCTTCTGTTTATTGAGGTCAGAAAATTCGAGAAATAATATATTTTTTACCTTCATTATTCAGAGAGAGAATTAATAGAATTTTTTGGTGACTCAACGGAAAAAAATTGGATAAAAAAAATTCCAATTAAATTATTTTCATTTATCTTCACTCGTGGATTTGATGAGAGCTTTATTTTATTATGAACTGGACTTTTTATGGTTTTTTTTGATATATCACACGTATCCTTTCTTCGTAAATACGGTTCTTCGTTTGTCTAACCAGTCATTTATTACTGGACTGTTAAAAAATTTTGTCTGAATTTTCCGTGTCCAATACGGGAAATTTAAACAAGTCATATTCCGACTGAAAATTTAGGGAATCTCGGTATTGAAAATTCAAGTTTCCCATTGATTTTCAAATAATTTAACTGAAACATCGATGGAACTTGGGAATTTCAGTTAAACTGTGCCGTGAAAATTCTGTTAAATCACGGAAAATTCAGGAAAAAATGAGAAATTTTGGTTCATTTTGGTTCTTAATATTCATGTTCAATTGAATATCAATGGAAGTTGTAAATTTCAGTTCGATTATT
>JABSMS010015194.1:0-12351 GCA_018902275.1 Aleiodes sp. PSUC_FEM 10030003
TATTATTATTATTCATATAATAATAAATTAACTGAACCACCACCGAAAGATCGAAAAATGATTAGAGACGGTCACTTCCGATAGCCACGACAGATAGCCGATTTATAGTTACGCCTTATCCATGGCCTTCCAATTCCCATCAATTAATTATATCACGGATTTTAATTCCATTCATTTCTCTGTCTCTCCTTTGTTCATCATCATTGCTCGACTCTAGAAGCAGATTTTTTACACCCCATATTTATGTACAGCATAGTTATGCACAGCACTGCGCGCTTAGTGTATGAACTCAAGAGGGGCTAGTCCATCCGCATGGTGGTCCATATTCATGTGGTCTTTTCGAGCTGCAGGTGCTCATGTTTTTTCATGTATATTCTCCCAGTTCTCTTTCAGAGCCTTCCTCCTTACTCTGACGTATAGCTAGACCCCCCGCCCCCCACGGTGTACAGCACGTGCCACTGGTCAGTTCTTCCAACGAGACTGGACCAAAGTCATTTATTTTTTTATTCTCTCATTAAAGACCAGTTTCATAAACTTTCGTTTCGCTTTTCAATTATAATAACGAGGTGGTATATATGGACTTTAGGTTCTAGGATATTTAAATGATTGGAACACTAAAGAACATTTACCTGCACCATTTTTCTCACTTGAACTGTGTATATGGACATGAAATTCTCGAACCTAAAGATGAATCGTTCATTTTGAAAAAAGTTCCAACTTCATTTTCAAAGATATTACAGTTATCATCAACAATACATCTGAAAAAATAATTGATTAATTGACTCTCCAAGTGTTTTGTCCTCAAGATAATCGACAAATTTACGTGAAAAATTGACCCCATTGACCCAAACACGACCCACTGACACATTTGGATGACGAGAATCCACTTGACAATGCCGAAAATCCCAACTCAAATGTGATAACGAATGTACGGCTTACCACATACCATAAGTCAACGACAAGGCCTTACCTCAGTTACTCTTCACCCTCTTCTCTCGCATTAGAACAGACCAGAAAGGATCCTCAACACGAGAGCCTAAAAACGTGACGACTCAAGTGTATGTGTGCTGTCCATCGTTGCAAGCATTAATCATACCCGGCCAGATGGACTTTTTCATTTTTGTATCATCACTCATCAGTGAAAAATGTCTGTGTTGAATACTCACCAGTACCTCAATTTTTTACTCTCAATCTTCCGCTCCACAATTTAGATCGCAACGATTTTGTACATTCCTTCTTCTCCCTTCATGAATACGGACAAATTCCTTATCTGGTTACAATAAAATTCCGTTGATTTTTTTTTACGGCGGATTCGTAGAACGGAAAACGGTTGGTGAGATTTCATTCATCGATGAGATGCAAAATTATTTCCCAGACTATATTCATGAAATGAGAATCAATCACAATCGGGTTTCTTTTATAATGTATTCCGTTTTGATATTATATGTATATCGAGAGCATCAATGATGAGGACACAGATTTTTTCTCTTCCAACTACCTGCATAGGTACATTTCGTTAAACATAAAAGACAGAATTCGTAATCCCGTAAGCTTCTCTCACTTGGGCGAATTTTGCTGGCGATCATTTTAGGGTTAAAGTGAGAAAAATAATGGTAGATAGGTTAGGCCAACGGTTTTGCATTGATTTCCAGGTCATGGGCATAACATTTCCTTAGAAATCAGTCGTGGTGGCCTATAAATCGGTACGTTACGCGTTTGAAAATATATATATATTTATTGTAGAGAAAGGGGAGACAACGGTGGAATGATGGTTAGAGAGGAGAAAAATAGCACAAGGGATGGGAAGAGACGTAAGAATTATAATTTTAAAGGGATGCCACCTAGAAACCTATAGTGTGTGTATGGTGTTGCTGTGGACCTTTGAAAAGAACCTCGCAAAAGGGGAGAAATTAAAATGTAAAAGGGATGATGTGCGTGGAAAACCGTGCACCGATCTACACTCATTCTTCTCATCTCTCTCTTCTCTCTTTTTATTTTTTTTTCACTTTCATTTTTTCTCTCTTTTTCACACAAAGGATGGATTTTGCTAGGAAATTAAAATTAACAGCGACGGGATAAGGGGCAGAGGGAGAGAGGGAATAATGTGCTGGTTGGAAGGTCGAAGGGGTGCAGTGTAGAGTGCCCCTGTGTAAACCGAGCAGAAGCACACTGAGTACTTCCCACAGATATTTTTCTATTTTTTCCAGCCTGCGTAAAACAGCTATTAATGGTACTTGATATTAAGTTCAAGCCTTTATTTATTAATTTAATGTCATAGAAGTGAAAAAACTTGTCACTTTATTCCGAGGATTTTTAATAAATACTAAGAGAAAAATATGATTTTTTTTACTATATAGTAGAAAAACATTGTGGGAATAGAAAATACTTTGTTAAAAAAAATTGAAAATTCAATATCAATATTTTAATTAAATTTCAAAAGACGTTATTTGAATTCTAGTTGAAACGAAATTATTGTTAGATTTAATTTCTCATTGAAAATTTAATGTAATAGGGCTTTGAATCTTCATAAATTGCTTGAAATTTCATTTATTCACTGGATGATTCAAAAAATCATAATTTGACGAAAATTCGACGAGGAATTTACGAGGAAATTCCAAATTTTATCTGAATATTTTCATATCGAATGAATTTTTAAAAGATAAATTTTCGTGAAATTTCAAGTTAATTGAAGTTTGTTCAATAATTCAATATTTTTTCGTTGAATTTTCCACACGAAAATCTGATAAATGCTGACTAAAGTGCTGACTAAAAAAATTGTTTCTTTAGAAATGAAAAAACTGTTAATTCTCCCGCAATAATAATCATCAAAATTTCATACACTGAAAAATACGAAAATATTAAAAAAATATTTGAAATATTCAAATATTCGAAAATTCAGGTACCTCGCTGAAATTTCAATGCTTATCGGATCGTAAAAATCAAATAGTTCCTGAATTTTCCATGAAAAATGAAATTCCAAGGATAATTCTCTCTAACAAGAATTAAAATTGCGGTTTTGAAATTTAATCTATATATTCATATTAAATCTTCATTCTTTTAACACTATATTTGAAAGATCCTCCGAATAAAAAATGCGCAAATTCCTTCATCCAAAGCATAATCAACAAGAGCATCCGTAAATATTAACCCGAAAAAGAAACAAACATTGACAAAGAAACCAGATAAACTTTCAAGCACAATTGAATGATCTAAATCCATCTGTGCCAGATGATACACACCGATAGTTTACTCATACAGGAAGCCAGAAAGAGAAGAAAAGGATGAACAGGAAGGGTACGTGTATTTCCTAGTGGATACAGGTGATCATCGTCACCGTGAGAACATTCCCACACAAATTTACACACACACATTGACGCACAGCATCTCCTCAATGACTAGTCTCACCCCTTCGTCATCCTTTATATTTTTGGCACTATCATCGTCTCACTCATATTTCACCTTCGCTATTATTTTTCCGAACCCCTCTCCGTACTCATCTCTAGCTAGTATACAAGGTGCTATAGTGTGTCGGAGATTTTAGAGACCCCCTGGCTAAATAAGTTCAACCCCAAAACTCTTACGATGGCTCTGTCATAATGGGAAACGGTTAGAAGCATATTTCTTCGTGGATGGTGGAAATGGTTTGAGATGTCGAATGAATAATTGCCGTGAAAACTTGTATAATTGGAATGGATGTTAGCTAGAATAAGTAAAGTAGAAAGCCTTCATTTTACCCCACCTGCCTTTGCGTATCCTTGGAATAAAGAGCGATATAGTTCTTTGATATCTTATTGTATAATTGTTTTTATGACCGTCGATAATAATTCAAATAAGTCAAATGGCCTCATCGGTCGAGCTTAAATTGTGTTGGACTTTATTTATATCACCCTACGTTTCGTTCTCATTTCCGAGACCCTCTTCAGGGGTTTCAACTATTGCTCACCTCATTGTTTGAGAGATAAGAGAGAGTAATATCTTATGATCACATGACACCAAGTGGATTTTTCAGATCTGACGAACATCCTAGGAGGGAAAGGAAAAACGGCCATTCTTGGCCCGTTATTGTTGCCAAAATTCGCGATAATGGCTACGATATTGGACCAATAAGGGCCCAATATTGGCATTATATCGGGCACCAGTAAAATCATCCAAAATTGGACTTTATCTTATTCATTACCAAGAATTAACGAAGAAAAGGACTCATAATTTTTTTTGGCTCTTACTGAATACTTAATCACGACACTGACCACCAGTTGATGCGGAAGTTGATCAATGAATTGACTCGTCAATGGTCTGTGTCCCGCGAGTACACATTCACGCCCATTGACTCAAGCAGTGACCCGTTAAAATCCAATGTCCGGTTCTCATCTGGACCTCTGACACTGTTGGAAAACAGGTCCAGTCTGTTTATTGAGAGAAGGTATAATACTGGACAGAGTTTATGGGCGCCACCACCCCATTATAATATACTTCTTACGGTTACCAATTTTGAATAACTCGGAAGGGGATTTCCTCGGTCGAAAGAAGCGCCGAACAAAATCCGGAGATGAAATTTTTCAAAAGACTCTTGAAAGAGAGAGAAAAATATATTCGACAACTGAGGAATGTAGTTTTTTCCGGTTCGGGCCCATTACTTATTGGGATGAAACCACTCATTAAAATATCAGAACTAAATTACATCTGATTCCCAAGATAATTCAAGAATTTAATTTGAAAAATGCTTTCACGGAAATCCTCGATGAATATTCATAAAAAATATTTTCACCTACACTGTTAGAAAAAATTTTAAATTTCATGGACAATCTGATGGTAATTCTCACGAGCGTGGCGTTTAATTTGTTTTGATGGAAAAATGATCATGAAAATTCAAGTTTTAGGTCAAATTCAAGGGGAATCATGAGTTTTTAGTAGCAGTAAAAACCGAAATTTCATCCCTTACTTGAATTTTCAAATGAACATGAATATTGAGAACCAAAATGAACCAAAATTTCTTATTTTCCCTGAATTTTCTGTGATTAAACAGAATTTTCACGGAATAGTTCAACTGAAATTCCCAAGTTCCATTGATGTTTCAGTTGAATAATTCGAAAATCAATGGGGAACTTAAATTTTCAATAACGAGGTTCCCTGAATTTTCAGTCGGAATATGACTTGTTTAAAATTTCCGGTATTTAACACGGAAAATCCAGACAAAATTTTTCAACAGTGCGGAATCATAGCTACAAAAAAGGTCTTTCCAAAAATTTCTCTATCTCCCTTAGATTCCGAGATATTTTGAAAAAACCAATTGACGAAAATAGAAATTAAATACCTTAGGTTCAATTTTTTCATTCTGGCTCTCCTCATCCATATTTGTTATCGAAGTATCCCTAGATTCTTCATCAGTTTCATATTTAGAACGATCCTCCTTCGGCGCTTTTCCTGGTTTCTCTTTGGACTTGTCTTTCTCAACTTCCTCCTCTTTCTCTTTCTCCTTATCTTCTTTCTCAATTTTAATTGGTTTATCAATAATTTCTTTGGATAGTTGATCTTGCATCAGTTTTCTACGCTTTCGTTTAGCCTGTAAATCTCTGCAATGAGGGAAAGAAAAAAAAATCATGTTTACATTATCAATGATGGAGTGATACAATTTGTGACTATTTTTAAATACCTCGCTTCCTTCTCTCGACGTATTGCCATCTGCTTTTTTACTGCTATTCTTTCTGTACAAGCTGGACTGCATGATATTGGTGATTCGAATTCAGCTGCCATTCCGTAACATCCACAGCTCTCGCAGCAGTACAATGTATCAGCACTAACTGATTGTCGTGATTTTTTGTCTTCATCTTCAAGAGAATAAAAATTATTTTCAATTGAAAAAAAAGCTGTGTTGAAAAATTTCTTGCAGGCTCCTTTTGCGGATATCTCCGGAACGGATGGGTTTACAAGAAATTGTCAAGAAACCTTTTTTGTAGAGAATTTTGAGAGCTAAAAAAAAGGTTTCTTGATAAATTCTTCTAAATCTCACCGTTTTCGAGATATTCGCAAAAGAAGTTTGATGAAATTTTTAAATTCGTTATTAATTTGATGATAAAAAGAATTACGCACTTTTCTTATCCGAACTAGACGTAACAGAGCCTGCTTTCGATGAGTTTTGGGGTAAACAAACGTTTTCTTTATCACCGCTGTTGTGTTTGTCCTGTTTGTTATTTTCGTCGTCCTCAACAACTTCCATCATTCCAAACTCGTTTATGCAAAACTGATAAATAAGTATGAAATTTCCATTCAGCCTGGAATATCTCGAGATTCAAAGGAGATTGAACAAATTTTGCAGATACCATTGTTTGCAGATTTACTTTCCCTCTACAAACAAGATAACCGCAAACATTTCTCTATCTCCCATAAATTCCGGGGTATTCCCAAAAAAATAATTGCAGGCTTAAGAATGTTGAGTGCATTCAGAAAAAAATTATGGGATATTGATAAAGGCAAATGGATTATGTTCGTAATTTCATTTAAAAAAATCATGTAAAGATTCCGATTTTTTTTGAGCGCAAAGAATAAATCTGAACACAATTACAATTGAAGATTCTTATTCAGCAATGTCTCTTTCGTTAACTCCACTTGTTTAAGAACGAAGGAAGAATTTAATTTTTAATTATTTGAAGATTCTCCCAAAGATTCTAGAATTTGGAATTAATTCATTAATCATAAAAAAATGGTTAACAAGTTAAATTGAAGATTACATCAATCACAATTGATTCGAAATATAGTGTAGAGAGAACAAAAAATATTAAATTCGTTCTACCAATGAATGAACATGTATTCTTCCATAACAAAGACACCTGAATGAAGATAGCACGAAAAATTTCGCTTCAAAATGGTGAAAATTACAATAAAAATCCTGAAAATTATTATTCCATCAAAAAATAAGCTTCGTCCATTCAATGGCACTTGTTTATTCACTGGTCCCCTTACATGTCATTCAATTAATGAATTACTTTCTTCGAAAATTCCGCAAATCATCCAGAAATTTCACTAAACTTTTCTATTCATATGAAAATAATCCATTTTTTATTTATTTTTCATGATTTCTCACTCACTCAACATCCGAAATTAGATTAATCCCATTTTACCCGGAAACTAATGAAATAATCAGCGAAATTACCTTCAAACTACTCCCAGGCAGTGTTCCAACGCCATCCTTCCAATCCAGCGCCTTAGTAGCATCAAAATTCGGATCATTAAAGTGATTACCATTGATAATCTCCTTTGCATCCTCACGATTATTACAACCACTCGATTTTCCATCCTTCTTATCGCCCTTAGATTCCGCAATTCCACTGCTAGTCGATGTTTTAATCATCTCAATTTTAATGTCATCATCAACCAACGAATTCCTCCTGCTTTTATCATCACCCTGAACAACTTTAATCAATGTTATATCATCATCTTTATCGTTTTTTTTATTATCTTTATCAATTTGCTCCTCTGGACTGCTGACTGAATAATTAATATCCATTGAATCATTTGGCTTCGGAAATGTTTGCTTCTTAGGTCTCTTTTCACACGAGCCACGTAGTATATTGCTAATTGTTTTTTTACGTTTCTCTGGCTGAAGTAATGAATTATCATCTTTCTTTGGAATCGGTGTTATAACAGCTGAATCGGGATTTTCACTTATTTTAATACTGTCTGATGAATTATTACCATTTTTATTCACATTGAGTAGGCTCATCTTCGTTATTGGATGAAGAGGTGGAGGATGTGACGATGCATTTGTTGTCTTGGACTCACGTAACACTGTTACATAAAAAATTCATTCATTATTTGCTTTGATTTTAATCAATTTAGTGGAAGAAATATTCGTTTTTTCATAATATCTCGGGAACTAAGGGAGATAGAGGAAAATTTGAGATTTTCTTTTTTTTAGCTCTCGATTTTCTCTAAAAAAAAGGTCTCTTCATTAATTCCTCTGGGCCCAATAGTTTCGGAGATATTTGCGAAATAATCGGGCGAAGAAATTTTGAATTTTTTCGGGACAAAAAATTTCGTTTTCATTCTTTCGAAAATATCTTTGAAACAAGTGGGTTTATCGAAATTTATCAAGAGACGTTTTTTCTAGCTCTTGGTTTTCTCTACGAAAAAGATCTCCACGAAAATTTCTCTATCTCCATTATTTCCCAAGATATTCCAAAAAAATGAACTCGGGAATTTAATTTTTCTTGAATTGGTTATTTAATTTTTGAAGATTAATTTTATCGTTGAAATACTTTTGATAGCACAGCAACCATTTTCATTGAGTGTTTTAATTAATAACTCACCTGTGATGGTTCCTTTGCTATCAGTATTAATTTGACCATTGCTGAAATGTAGGTTCAACATACTTTGTTTTGTTCCTCCAGTTTGTTGTGATATTGAGACTGGTAATATTAAATTTGTCATGTGTTTTTGTTGCTGTGACGACGATACCGATGTTGTTGATGATGATGTTTGACCAATTCCTGGTATCATCGGTGCAATAACGAGTTTTGGTTTTTGGATTTGAGTTGGAGGAATTGTCCCTGAATTTGAAAAAAAAATAGCGATTAATATTCAAAATAAATCACCATAATAAATAATTCCATTGAAGAGAACGAAAAATTTCAGGTGCAAAATGATATAAAAAATGGAAATGCCTCGAAAAATTAGTTCTTTCAATAAGTCCAAAACTATTAATCCAAAATCAATTGTTTTCCTGCGGAAAATCTCCTGTCCTTTCCAATAAAATCATAAAAATTTCAAACTTTCATCAACTTTATCGTCACAAATTCATGAAAAATTATTAATAATTGAAATAATGAGTTACCTGCTGGAATAACAACCGATTCTCTCGGCTTCGGCTTAATCAATGTACCAAGATATGCAAATGTGTGTTTACCAGCTGTTGGCTGTTGTTGATTAGCACTCGTTGCGCTGTTTAATGGCAATATCTGTGCATTAGGTGTATTAGATTTTCTCAATAAAATGTGCTGCTTCGCTTGACTCGCTGGCGGAGGATTGAGGTTGGCTATTGGATGCCTTATGACAATGTGTTGTTTATTCGGCGGCAGTACGGGACTCGGACTTTGGATGAAAACTTTGTTCTGTCCCGTTACGATCTAAATAAAATTTGAGGAATTCATGAAAACGTGAAGTAATAACAAAAAACTCGTTTTTGGCTGATTTCAATTATTTAAAAATATCTCGGAATCCGTTGGAGATAGCGCATTTTCCATCAAAGTCTTTTTTTTAGGTAAAATTTTCATATCTTACTTCCTTTCCGAGATATTCGGGAACAATTAAGTGAACAATTGTTTTTTTTATTCATCATTGATTTTTTTTAATGCATTCTTTTGAAATATCTCGAAATCTATCGTAGATAGAACATTTTGAACCGGAATGTTTTTTCTAGCTCTCATTC
Source organism: Aleiodes sp. PSUC_FEM 10030003 (assembly GCA_018902275.1). Classification (NCBI taxonomy): domain Eukaryota; kingdom Metazoa; phylum Arthropoda; class Insecta; order Hymenoptera; family Braconidae; genus Aleiodes; species Aleiodes sp. PSUC_FEM 10030003. Next base: position 9,422 of record JABSMS010015194.1, read on the forward strand.
CACTCTACAAAAAACATTCCCACAAAAATTTTCGTATCTCGCTTGGTTTCCGAAATATCCGAAAAAAATTAAGTTAAAAATTAAGTTTTTTTTATTCATCATCGAATTTTTTTAAAATGCATCTTCCTCTTTGAAATATCTCGAAATCTATCACACATGGAACATTCTGCATCAAAATCTTTTTTGTAGCTCTCATTTCGCTCTACAAAAAACATTTTCACAAAAATTGTCGTATCGCGCTTTGTTTCCGAGATATTCTCCAAACACAAAAAAAGACCAAAAAATTCAGGTAAAAAATTAAAATTTCAACTTACTGGAGTGCTAATTGGATTAATTATTGCAGTTAATTGCGGCTGATTTGTTGTTACAATAGGCTGTATTGTTGTAGGTGACTGACCCGCACTAACTTTATTCTGTTGTATATACAACATTGGCATCACGTGTTTACTCGGTTCGTCAATTGATTTTCCATCAATTTTATTAATATCTTCCGTATCATCAACAATTATTTCTTCTGCCATTCTATTAAAAAACGTAATCAATAAAGAATTCCGTTAGACTTAATTTTCAACTAATGAACAAACCATTTTCTTCAAATTCCTATTTTTATCAATATAAAAATTATTAAATCATTCCAGCTCTTTTAATGGAGTCAATTAAATTAATAAGAATTTTTTGGGTTTCGTATAAATTGGAGAATCGATAAAAATACTCAACGATGTAACGTCATATGAACGCAAGCGAATGGAGAAGTGCCTCTGACATTGGACGACGCGAAGAAAATTGCAGAAAAAAAAATTAAATTAAGTGCATTAATTGAACCTACCATTAACGTTCAGATCACTCGCAACATCCACAAAATCTTCACAATTACCGCGATAAATTAATTAACTAAAGGCAAATAATAAATTAAACAAAAAAAACTGTAAAAATCAATTTTTCATGAATTCAAAAAACCCGCCGAATTTCACTATTGCAGGAGGAATGTATCATTGTTATTTATTCGGTGGATTAATGATAATTCGTATGATAAAATTTCCAATAATCATCAATTTATTCTGATTAAATATTAGTTACTTAATTGTTTAATTACAGAGACTCTAATTATGTTACAATGTACGTGACTTTACAGAATGAATTTATGGATCGTTCCGCGTATCGTTAAAGTCCTCGATCGCACAAACTTTATGATTACTCCACTTTGTTGATTTAATTTTTAATTATTTAACACGGAGGTTTATTCTATTTTTAGAACTAATGATTGTTATTGACGGGAGTGAATGAGTGCGGATAATTGACGAGATTATATTTGTTTGATAAACACTAAATTATTGAGGAAAATGTTTAAGACACCATTTGAGCATTCGAGTCTTCTGTTGCCTGTCGGCTTAAGGCGCGTTTTCATTGAGCGACTTGTGAATTTTCACACGCCTTTTTTTATTTTGGCATGTTCGGTTGATTTTTGAAAATTTGACAATTGCAATTGAAAAATCGAGAAATTTCCGATGGAAAACGATGGAATGAAATTCATTTCAGAGGAACACGGGTTTCGAGTTAATTAAGGAACAATTTAATTGGTTATTTCTATTTTTTTTCGTTATCTTGGAAAGTGTTGGAAATTGATTGCATCATCGCGTTTTCCAGCAAAAACATTCCTGGCTATGATTTAATGAATTTCGGATTTTTTTTAAATCCATTAAATTGGTTTTTAAAAAATTCGAATTAGTTTTGAAGTTAACTCGGTTTTCATGAATTATCTCGGAATGTGTGGGGAATAGGAAAAACTTTGTTATGACCTTTTTTGGAGAGGAAGATTAGAGCTACAAAAAAGGTCATGACAAAAAATTCTCTATCTCCATTATTTCCCCGAGATATTCGAGAAAAACTAATTTAAAAATTTGAGTCGTTTCATTTTATCACTTTGCTGCACCGAATAAATAATTTCAAGAGCCAATCAATTGATGGATTTTCACAATTTTAATGGTTCCATTGAAAAGGCAGAGAAATTTCCTCTGGAAAATGATAAAATACAATTCCTCTCGTTACAATAGTTTCTGAGTTATTTAAAAAGATTATTTAATCATTTTTATTATTTTCATTATCTCGAATATTATTGAAGCGAAATTAATTCTGTTATTGCATTTTTCACTGCAAATTTCCTTGACTTTTCGATGAAGTTTTTACTGTTTTGAAAATCCATCAACTTCAATGTTACCTGAATGAAAAAATTTCCTCTACAAATTCGTTCGATAAAAAAAAATCGCGCAACATATAAACCGTTCATAATGGAGCAATTCTCCTCATTCTGCATTCAACCAATAAAAATAAAATCGCCTTGATGACGTCACGAGAAACTTGATTCGTGATTGGCTAAAACTAGATTTTGCGTTGACGTATACTAGTGAGTTCCGTCTTTAAAATGGTATTTCTGTAAAACCCCCGGTTGTTTACAATAATTTTTAACTTTTTTTATGAATGAAAAGAAAATTTACACATATTAATCTCGAATCGAAAATTATCATTCACTGTTCATTATTGAAAAACAACGCAACGATAATTTTAAATTCAAGTTTTATGGCGGGTAAATAAGATAAACGTTAACCTCTAAACTCTCGGTATCCAGGGAGAATAATTGGAAATAAAAAATGATTTTCTTTCATTAAGTTTTACGGAAAATTTTAGAATTCAATTTCTTCAGTAATGAAAAATATCTGTTTTTCGAACTCCAAATTTTGGAAAAAAAATTGCTTAATTTTTTTTCCGAAATTCTTCGTTACAGTTTTCAACAATTGAAAAAAATAATTGAAATTGTTGCTAACAATCGACGACAATGGAATGAAAAATTCAATTGAATGAGAAAACTCTAAAAAAACTGAATGAAAAAACAAATTGAAAAAATTCGAAAATCCTTTTTATCGTTATTATTAATT